>OY723391.1:11097065-11346129 GCA_963210295.1 Ophion ellenae
CAAAATATCACGGACCCTGCGCGTCTCTGGAAAGAACTGTCGAACCTTGGGCTTATTCGACCGACACTTTCTTCACCCGCTTACTTTTTCTCGCTTGATCAACTCAATTCTTATTACGCTTCTATATCTGGCTTGGGTGCTTCATTGGATTACGATCTATTCCTAACCTCTATCTCTCAAGTCGACCAACCTATTCATATTTTACGCTTCTTCCTATTTCAGAGAATTCTGTTCGTAGACTTGTTCAATCCCTCACTTCTACTTCTCTCGCTGATGGACCGGATGGTATCTCGCAATATTGTATTGGTAAAGCTTCTAATGCTATAATCTCATCCCTAACTCAGATTTTTAACTCCTCGATCAACCTCTCCTTTTTTCCCTCGGCTTGGAAGCATGCATTTATTCGCCCACTTTCCAAAGTCAACAATCCCAAATCCCCAGCAGATACGAGGCCGATAGCTAATCTACCCGAATTATCTAAGCTCTTCGAACGATTAATTTATAATCAAATTTTTCCTTTCCTCAACCTCCACAACTTACTTGAACCCTATCAGTCTGGATTTCGTAAAACGTATAACACTCAATCTGCCCTTCTTAAGGTCACCGATGACATCCGCCTGGCTATTGATAAAAAAATGCTTACGATCCTGGTCCTTTTTGATTTCAGCAAAGCTTTTGACACCGTCCCCCACTTGAATTTGTTATTGAAACTTAAAGCACTGGGTTTCTCTGACTCGGTCCTTAAATGGTTTTTCTCCTACCTCGTTGGCCGCCGTCAGTCTGTGATCGACGGGATTGGAGGTGCCTCAGGTTGGCTCTCCACCACAAGAGGTGTCCCCCAGGGCTCTGTCCTGGGACCTCTACTCTTTCTTCTCTACCTTAACGACATTGGTGCCAACCTGAGGTACTCTAGTAAAATGATCTACGCTGATGACACCCAAATTTATCTCCACTGTCACCCCGCTAATATAAATGCAGCAATAGCTAAGATCACCTATGATGTTAATGTTATAACCGACTATGCCCGTGCAAACGGTCTATCTCTAAACACCAATAAGTCGAAAGCTATGATAATTGGCAGCAATGCCAACGTTCATAAACTAGATCTATCAATCTGCCCACCCATCCTCTCCAATTTTTCCCCACTTCCCTACGTCAAAAAGACTCTGAATCTCGGTGTGTACCTCTCATCCAACCTTTCCTGGTCTAAACACGTTTCTTTCATCTCTCAGAAAATTCACTCCTCGCTCCACAAACTTAAGTATCATAAAAATTCTCTTTCCACTCAACTCCGAATAAAAATGATTACTATTCTCATCTTCCCTCACCTAGACTATTGTTGTCTCGTCTTCCATGACTTGACTGATGAACTAAACATTAAACTACACCGACTCTTAAATTGTTGCATTCGTTTCATATTTAATCTCCGGCGTGGCGAGCCTATCACACCGCATCGTCGCAGACTGCGGTGGCTCTCTGTCTTAAATCGTCGACAGTACTTTTTGGGTATCAGTATTTATCGTATACTACACCTCGGTTGTCCTACCTACCTTTCGGACCTCCTTCCCCTTATTAACCCGACCATTCGACACTCCCAGCGATCGCTTGCATCCTCCACTACTGTTCCAATCTTTCATATCCCTATTCACCGCACGTCCACTCTTCACAAGTCCTTTCGGTTATCAGCCGCTTATCTCTGGCATTCCCTACCCGTTCATGTAACCTCCTCACCTAGCCTCCCTATTTTCAAAACTCGCTTGTACTCCTATCTTTTTGACTCTGAGGTCGTACCATAATGAAGGCCTCTTACCGCCTGAATGACTAGTTACTATGTACAGTAATATTCATGACGCGCAGGGTACTTTCACGCTTTCATACTTTCATTTTGTTTTGAGAGAGCGCAAAATCTTGTTAACATTAGTTTGCACCTACTTCTCATTGTACTTTAAGTTCGTTTTAAGAAATTTAGTTTTAAGAATCCGTCTATGTAATTTTTGTATTCCTCAGAGAATTATTCATCTTGTATGAACCGTTTCGATAAATGATGTATCGCACATTGCCCTTTAGCATGCTTGGGCATAATAAACATAATCAATCAATCAATCAATCTCTCTCTCTCTCTCTCTCTCTCTCTCTCTCTCTCTCTCTCTCTCTCTCTCTCTCTCTCTCTCACACACACAGAAGAGTGTCAGAAGGGTGTGGGAAAAAATTAGGTGATTCACCAACCTACAATGAGCCCTTCATCAGTTTCTCAGTTGAAAAATCTATAAACCAATTTATTACACATAACAGACCGACACGGTTACTTACAAACGCCGATAGTTACAGGACTGATTATTTACAGAACTGTCTACAATTATTTTACGAGATTATTTACAATTTACACGAATACATACTACGATTATATTCTATAATCCCCCATGGTAGCGTTTGCGTAGTTCCGGGTATGATATACCGTTTGTCAACGTGCGGACTTAGAGCAATTTTTGTCTCGTTGATGGTGTACCTTCCATGAACCTTCGATCGTATGGATGATTGCTGGACAGTCATTTCGATCTGGTCATATGAGCATTTCGTATAATCCTCGAAGGTGATCGTTTTCGCCTTGATGTCACTTTTAACGCGCTTCCCTTTCTTCGTAACGTCTTTACCACCGACTCGGACTGCATACATTTTTGCTCTGAGCGCGACGAATTCCGTCATTATCCGACTTTATTTTCATATTTTATAAGACGAATTGACCCATCGAAAATCACCACAGGTCAATGATTGACAGATTTCCTGCCCATACGAATTATTTACATCGAAATACATCAAGTACGATGAGGACCATGATGGATCGAACGATGCCATGTATTTGTTATTGGCGCACGCATTTCTATTTGAGCACTGACTCAGACCACCGCGTATACCCCGCTTAACAAATAATATCATGCCAACGTCAGTGAACAATTCGAAGTTAGCGCATGTATGTTTCAACATTGCAGCCCATGTGAATCCGGGGAGAGTACAGTAATAAGCGGGGTCGAGCCTGTAACTCTCTATACAGCTATTGTGAAAGTTCTCAAAAACATCGGCCAGTAACAAAACATCGGTCTTCAAGTACAAGTCACTATATTCACCTAACGTTTGAATAGAAAACCATTTCCATATATTCTCGGCGTAAGCGAATTCGTTCTCACTTACAATGTCACCAGTCAAAGTACTGTAAAATGTGTCTCATGACGGTATGTGATAGTTTTCCAGTCTGTTCGAACTATCAATATACTCATTGAGGAAGACACCCTTTCGAGTTAATAGGATGAAATTGTCAGCAGGTATGCCGTGAAATTGCGACCGTAACATTTTTAATGTTTCCACTGTCAAAAATGAGGCCAGTTATCCAGACTTGAATTGAGAAATTTGTATGAATCGGTGGAGCGTAACTGAATCTTATGTGACTCGTCTGCCGTTCGAACTGTTTTTGCGGAAGAAATGTATTTCTCCTTGTTTATCGGCACTACGGTGGTTTTCCCTTCGAATGCTGTGGCTAGTTCCTTAATGATGAACTGCGCACCATAGCCGGACAAATTATGAAAAACTACGGGTATGGAAAAACCGTTTGCAATTCGAATTGTAATTGAAGTGGGCGGGACCTCTATGACGTCCGGTCAGATAGCAATGATCACGAACACGTATGTCGTCTTCGAAATTTTGCCCACTCAACCGGAGTTAGAAGTATCATGGGAACATTATCCCATAAAATATCGTTGATGCACAAAGCTAAATTTTCAAGGTTCTCAACAAACCATGTGATGTAATCGGCATCGCAACGCGAGTAGCATCCCGATAACGAATGGTCATACGACCAATGTAAATAGAACGCGATGTTAAACACTTCGTGGTGTTGCTGTATATTTTCGATGACACCCTTTGCCAAAACGCACTCAAGATTAGCATAAATCACAAATGGAAGGCGCTCTTTTCGTTGAAAGTGTTCGAATGTTAGCCACTTGTCCGTTTCATCAGGTAATTGAATGGCACAATCGTTTGATTTTCCGCAATCCATCTCGTGAGATCCCAATGTAACCTCCGTGTAAAAGTAGTGCAAACACCTGTAACAAAATGATGGAACGAATTATATTATCGGAGTACATAATTACTCATATGTATATGCTCGAGCAGACTTCTTTTTACTCACCGATCGCTGATGTGTTTTTTGCCGGCTGTTTTACTCAGCTGCGGGCTCACGAGCAGGGATACATTTTTATCCATACAAAGTGTCCCACACTGTGGTCCGATGAATCCTTCACGTACAATAAATTCATGTGTTGGACCAGCTTTTGGTCGCATCTTCGAATCGGAATGATGCTTTCCTTTTCCCTTGTAAATACATTAATAGAAACGTTGTTTTGTGATTTCAATGCCTTTATTCGATCGAGAGTGATGGGAAAAACAATGTCGTGAAGCTTCAGTACGGTTGGTGTGGATAAGAAGTTACTCTGTCCACATTCTTTTTCGCTGCGTAAAGAGCGACCACCGACCACGCAAAACATGCGTTACCCCTTGACTTTATATTCACCACCGATTTCTTCAGCATTATTTTCTGCTGTTACATCCTAGCGAATGTGCCTTCTCTCGGTTATTCCCAATATCCTCATTTGCCGTTATAAGCTTATTATTAAATGGATAAATCTAAGAATAAGACGAATAACCGCGTAAAAAGGAACGTGCGTACGTTTCACACGCACATTCAACCCACAGCGATATACGCATGATAGCAGCACCGTCAGCTATCGACTTTTCCTATACCATTGGCTGTCAACAAGAACAAGATCTCAGGCGAATATTCCAAGAAGAGCTGTCCAACGAAAACCAACCATCACCTCGATCAACAGACTCCAAAAATTCTACGCCGGCCCAACTGCATGAGAACCAAGAAAGCCTCGACCCTAGATTATTTAAACATAACATAAACTAGACGGCTCCGACGAGCTTATGACTCCGACTAACTAATAAGACATCCGGTCTCGCAGCGTAGTCCGATATACAAACCTCTCAATATGAGAAGTCACCATAGCCATAAATCGACATAACACAAACCATGCGAATGCTTAGGTCTCTGATATCGAACTCTATATCCCATGCGCTTTTTCGTCGAAACACGAGACAAAGGTCTCCTTCTCTTCATACGCATATTAGTCAGAACCGATGCCCTGAAATAAGGCCACGCACGTGCCTAACGAATCTGTACGCTAATCAATCGATAGCTTCACGACCAATGGTCCAATCCCTAAAGAACTAGATGACCAAGACCACACTCTCCCACCTTCCTTCTCCCACTACTGAACCTCTCCTAATTTTTATATCAAGAAAGACTTCCTTCCTGAAGTCAGTCTTCCAACAACTACCATCGACTCAAGTTCTTCTATCGAGTCTAAATCTAAGTCTCCCGACAGTCGCCATCAAATACAGATCTCAGTCTCGCGGAATCTTCAATCAAAATTAACTTCACTTCTTAATCTTGTTCTGACAGAATTCGAAGTGTAAAACCGGCATCATAGAGTTTCGAATATTATACATCTTCGGGTTTTGACCGAAGCATCGTATAAAAGTTTAGTCGACTCTCGCGGCCTCGAGTCCATAAAACAGTTCAAGTGCTATTTTTTTACGCGCATATACATAAGCACTCTCAGCGGCCCAAAAGTCTGGTGCTGGTGACCGCTTTCCGAACGCTGAGCGTGGCGTCCGTCAACGAGGCCCTTATCTGCGAGCGTCAACCGATATCTTTGCGAGCGAGCGTACCTACAGACCGATACACTCACAAACACAGCGACCACTGTAAGCAACAAATTTCATTTTATGTCAATCCGATTGTTCCCCCGACTTTATAGTTATTTTTGCATCGTCAATTTTTCTGTATAAACCACCTTATTCATCCGATCACTTATTTGTAATAAACCTATAGTTAAGTTTGTATAAATTTGTCGGATTATTTCTCGATACCAAATCACTGCCTGACTTCCTAATTTTTAACTCATTCCAAGCACTACCCCTTTTTACCCTCATCCCGTGCTATTGCGCTTGTCGTAGGCAAAAAAGGAGGGAATCAAAAAAGATATGCCCACGTCCCTTCCCGACGTGACACTGCGACATCGTAATTTAACAACCGGCACACATTGGATTGTATTTGTTGATATTCAAAGTTAAGTCACACGGGTATGTATACCGGTGCGGACAAAACACCCCTCTCGTCCATCTTTTTTTATTTTGACGGGGAAAACCAAACCAGCCATTGTTTGTTGATGTAGGTGGTTTAAGATTGGTAGTGAGATGCGTCCAGGTTCTCTTGTTGTCACGAATCCGTAAGCTGTTGTGACTGGTGCGGTGTGGTTGGTCGATTTGATGTATTCCGAATTCCTGGTCTTTTTCGTTATGGCTCTTTTGGTGAGAGTTTTTACCGTTTGCACACAACAACTTCAAATTCGGAGATGAGGTTTGAAATTTGAGATGCGGCTTTTACTCGTACGGTTGGTGAGAAGACCTCGCAACTTGTGCTCGAAAAATGTTCTGACGATGTCAATAAAACCACACTCCGGCAGATGCAAAAATACAAACCCCTCCGAAAAACGCAGCAAACGCAAGTCAATCGTCGCGTTTTCTAAAAATCCAATATTTAATCAACCAACCACCACAACCCTCGTCGTTACATAAGCTCTAAATACGTGAGGAACACTTCGGTATACCACTCTCACTCATCGTCACTCGCCTAACAAACTCGCACCCTAGAAAAGGATAGCCCTTTCCACCATGCAGTACGTTCGCACCACAGTATGAATAATCAGCATATTATGAAGCCTGCTGACCCCCACTAATCTACCAAAACGCATCCTCCAACACCCACAACGATCCGTTGGTATGGAAGTACCCGCACATACCAACCCGCCGCTACCCCCCACCCCGCACATACCGCCTCTAATCCCCGCTACCCCCACCACCGATTCCCCAAAACGGGCCCACCGAGACGGTCTGGCTCGCGAGACATCACGTATACACCTCCCCCCCGATGACGTCATCAGGCGTCTTTTCATAACCCTCCACTACTACTTCCGAATTATTATGACCCTACGCGAGAATTCTTCGAAGGCAAACTAAGAAATCCAAAAAAACACGAAACTTGGGCCCACCGGAACACATTATGCAGTATCTGAAAAAATACTGGTCGCATCGTTTGAAATTTCAAAATCGATTGCCAAATCCAAAAAAGCACCTACAATCGGCGAATTCTTATTTTGCGCGACAATCTAATGAATCTACCGACGTTTCACAATGTTGTCAACTACTTGTATTTATTCGATTTTTAAAAGACGATAAAACGTTCAAAGCGCGGTTACTATTTTCTCACGAACTGGAAACGACGTCGAAGCTGCAGACGTTATGCATGTAATAAGTTAATACTTTGAGAAACATGGACTTATGTGGCAAAAGCTTCTTGGGTTTTGTACGGACCCCTGCTATCCTTGGTTCCCGAAAGATTTTCACGAATGTTAATGAGACATGTTTTTGGACGGATGTATTGCAAACTCCCTGCGATTGTAAAAAATCCGCTTTTACATGTTGCGCAAGATGTTGCAAAAATTATTGCTTTGTTTGTTTCTACGACAATTACCGCTGCGGTTTTTGTATATAATTATTATATGAATAAAAATTCAATTTTTCCTAATTGACTTTGTTATTCTTATTAAAAACCCAATGAAAAATATAAAAAACCCACCGTTATGAATTGTTTTATTGGGAAAAAAATGAAAATAATACGAAAAAATAATGTAAATAAATTTTTAAAACTAACGTAGGGATGAGAAACGTTTTGAATAATTGTTGGGATAATAAAAAAAAAAGAAATAAAAAGTAAGATCCGAAGGGGGAATCGAACTCGAGACCTCCGGCGCAAAAAACCGAGCCCTAACCATCTAGACTAGACGGCAGCTCGATAAGGGTCTGACATTTTAAACTCATAAGGCGCCTAAGAGACTTTGAATCGATTTTTTGCGGAATTTTCCGAGTGGTGCGTTCTACAACTTTAACCATGTGAGGGGCTAGGGGTCCTCTTTCACCCCAAAAAAATTCGGCCAAATCCCCGACCCCACGGTCGTGCCGTCTCCTTGTGAAACAAAATGTGTAAAAAAGATTATTAATCAGTATGAAAACCACTATCTTGCTATGGAAGTATTTTTTCAAATAAAAATTGACTAAATGGCGGCGGTTTAAAAAAAAACGTATCAAATTTAGCTTATTTTTTAACAGTTTTTCGTTATTAAAAATATAAAGATTTCAAAGAAAAACGTTTGCATAAAAATAAAGTGTATGGCGTGAAGAATGTTGCGTCAAAATTTGAGACGGATAGCGTGAAAACTCTTCCTTTGAGAGTGTACACTGTATGTGTATTTGCTTTATTTAACTTTTAACAAGTTTATTTCACGAGTAATATTATTTCGTGTTTACACACTTCGCCATCTTGGCCGGACAGACCCACTCCCCGCGCACGCGCCTCAGCGCATCATTCGTACCAACTCTACCTCGCGTAGAAACCATACATTCGAGAATCGATTATAGCTCTCGAACATGCCGGCGGCCTTGAAATCGTTGTCTTTCGAAATAAATTTCTATGATAATGCAACGCATGAAAAAAAAACGCATATTTTTTTTTTTTGCTAATGAACATAAATCTGGATCCTTCAATTTAAACAAACATGAAATGAAGTTTTTATATTAAAATCAAACAAATTGAAACTTATACTATCTAAATCTAGTACGGAATGAGAACAGTCCGTATCAACACGTTACAGTCTCTCAGTCTTCGCACGAATTGCCCAGTGGGAGTGGACACACTTTTCTCACTGCCCTCTTGAACTCTCCGTTCTTCGTTTTTACGGAGACGACTCGTATCACACCGTCTCGACCCGGATGAACCGCTGTCACTCTGCCGCGTAACCATTGGAGCGGAGGCAGGTTATCGTCCTTGAGAAGAACGAGGGTGTTTAGCTCGATATTCTTGCCATCGGCTGTCCACTTGCTGTGTTTCTGCAGTTCTTGGAGATACTCAAATTGCCAGCGACCCCAAAACTGTTGTCGAAGTTTGCGGATGAGCTGCCACCGCGTTAGCCGGTTGTCGGCAGCCTGTAGATAACTATTTTCTACGGGTTGAACTAGTAAGTCACCTACAAGGAAATGGGACGGGGTTAATACGTCAAGGTCATTAGGATCGTTGGATAAAGGTGTAAGCGGCCTCGAGTTTAGGATCGCTTCAATTTCTGCCAACAACGTACTGTACTCTTCGAAAGTTTGCACTCTACCCTGTGTAACAGTGTAGAGATGACGCTTCGTAATCTTAACGGCGGCCTCCCAAATGCCTTCAAAGTGAGGTGCACGAGGAAGAATGAAATTCCACTCTATACGTTGCTTAGCTAAGTTTGTCTCGATGCAGCTCTTTTCCTTCTCCAGAAAAGCGTATATTTCTTTCAATTCTCGCGATGCTCCCACAAAATTAGTTCCATTGTCTGAAAATATTTGGGAACAGGTTCCTCGTCTTGCGGTGAAGCGGCTCAATGCGGTCAAAAACGCTTCGGTGGTGAGATCGGATACTGGCTCTAGGTGCACCGCTTTCGTACTGAGACACGTAAACACGGCTACGTATCCTTTTGCTACGGGAATTCTCCCGCGACGTTTACCTTCACGTATCTGTATTGGTCCGGCATAGTCAATTCCGGTACAGGTAAACGGTCGGGTGTACGCGCGGACGCGCTCTTTCGGCAAATCGCCCATCTTCACATCCAGACCAGCGGGTCTAAATCGAAAACAGGTTACGCAATTTTTTACTACTTTTTGGACTTCTCTTCGCTCGCTTATGGCCCAAAAGCGACATCGCACCACGCTTAGTAGCTGTTCAGGTGGACAATGAAGAAGTCTGCATTGTTCTTCGCGAATAATTAATCCAGTTATGTGATGTTTTGCTGGCAAAACCATCGGATGTTTTCGTTCTTCCGAGAGATTTGAATGACGGAGTCGTCCTCCCACTCTGATTAATCCATCGTTGTCAAGAAACGGATCCAATCCTTGCAGCTTACTTTTGGCGTGTATTTTTCGTTTGTGTTTCAGATCTCGTATCTCCTCTTGGAACGATTCTTGTTGAGTCATTCCAATTACTATCTTCGTCGCATGATCCAATTCTTCTAGAGCGAGTGGTCCGAGCTTCTTTTCTTTATTAAAGCAGTTATGTCGGAAACGAAAGATGTATGCGATAATTCTTTGGAGTTTTCCATAGGATGAAAATCTTCTCAGTACGTCGTTTGTCTCGCAGCTTGTTAATGTTACCGTCGGTGATCTAAGCTCGGGTAATTCTGTATCCGGCTTCTTTGATCCTTCTGGCCGCTCGTGTCCGTTCGTGAGCCACGAGGGCCCGTGCCACCATAACGAGTTGTTTGCCAATGCTTCGACGACAATTCCTCTTGACAGTAAGTCCGCTGGATTCTCCTCCGACGGTACGTGATTCCATTCTATGTTTTCGGTTAACTCCTGTATCTTTGCGACTCGATTCGCTACAAATGTCTTGAGGCGTTGCGCGTGAAGCTTTACCCATCCTAGTACTATTGTACTATCGCTCCACAACGTAATTCTGCCGATTTTATTGCCGAATGAGTTTTTCAATATCTTGCAAATCCGCGCAAGCAGTAGAGCCGCTTCCAGTTCTAATCTCGGCAGCGATGTTGATTTTAGTGGTGCTACTTTAGCTTTCGCATAAATGAGGTTCGAGTTAACGTGCCCTTCGTTGTCGGTACTAACCGCATATAGGCAGGCTCCGAATGCTTTTTCTGAAGCGTCACCAAACCCAACAACGTCAAATGTCTCTGAACTACGTGACGGCGTAATGTTTCTAGGAATGCGAAAATCGTTTATTTTCGGTAGCGCTGTATAGTAAGATTTCCACGCCATGTGAAGTTCTTTTGGAAGCGATTGATCCCACTCGAGATCTTGAAGCCAGAGTTGTTGCATGATAACCTTTCCGGTTATCAATATCGGTGCCAATAATCCTAACGGATCAAAGACCTCCGCTATTTTTGATAACACAACGCGTTTAGTTACGATGGAAGATTCTGAAATTTCGATGCGATACTGTAAGCTATCCGATGCCGAATCCCACAGAAGGCCAAGAATTTTCAAAGCTCCTTCTCCGTCGATGGTGAGCATCGTGTCTGTTTTTCATTCCTCGGCTAAATGTTGCAAAGCACGCTGGTCATTTGACCTCCATTTTCGTAGTTGAAACTGCCCTCGCTCCAGCAGATGCGAGAGTGTTTTTTGTATCTCAATCGCCTCTTGTACATTGTTCGTTCCTGTCAAAACGTCGTCCATATAAGTGTCTTCGAGTATTACGTTCGCGGCTTGAGGAAACACTTCGACGTTTTCTTCCGCTAGATGTCGTAAAGATCGTATTGCTAAATACGGTGCGCATGCTGTACCATACGTTACTGTGTTGAGTTCGAACGTTCTTATCGGCTCGTCCGGATTTTTCCTCCATAGGATCCTCTGTAGCCTTCGATCCCTTTTGTCGATGAGAATCTGCCTGAACATTGCTGCGACATCGGCTGTTAGTACGTACTCATGCGTCCTGAAGCGAAGAATTATATGAATTAATTCTCGTTGTAAATTTGGACCTGTCATTAATTTTTCGTTAAGAGACGCTCCATTCGTCGTTTTCGCAGACGCATCGAACACGACGCGCAGTTTGGTTGTGACGCTGTTAGATCGTACAACTGCCTGATGCGGCAAGAAATATACCTGATTTTCTCTGTGATCCTCGCTTTTTATCAATGACATGTGTCCTTGCTGCGCGTAGTCGTCCATGAAACTGAAATAGCTCGTTTTCAGTTCAGGATCTTTCTTAAAACGACGTTCCAATGAAATAAATCGTCGATGTGCTATTTCCTTGGATTCTCCGAGCATTACGTTGTCGCGTATCGGCAACCGAACGATAAATCGTCCCGATTCATCCCTGCGAACTGTTGCTTCGAATTGTTTTTCACAAGCTTTCTCTTCGTTTGTGAGGTGGCGAGCTTCTGGAAAATTCTCTTGTTTCCAAAAGCGTTCAATTTGCTCGCTTAATTTGTCGTCGGATATCGCCAGACAAGTTGACGTTGTGGTGGATGAGCTCTCCGTTAATTCTCCTCCGACGATCCAACCCAGTTCTGTGTTTTGTATTGCCGGTTGTCCTTCGATTCTGTTCCTTGGCATACCGAGTACAATTTTCCAGTATAATGCTGCGCCAATTAGCATATCGATTGATCCCGTTTTTTCGAAGGCTTGGTCTGCCAACTGGATATTTTTCGGCAAAACGATTCTCTCAATATCGATATTGCTTTGTGGCAAATCTTCTGCTATTGATGGCAACACGAGACAATCAAGTGTAGCCGTGAAATCGTTGTGAATCGATGAGATTTGCAGTTTGGCAGCCTTTCGAATTGTCGTTCTCGTTTGACTAATACCGCGAACGTCTCTGTTTTCTGAATGACATCTCAAGCGAAGCTTTCTTATCAATTTTTCCGTTACAAAGTTAGACTGCGAGCCAGGATCTAGTAATACGCGACACATTTCCTTTTTGCCGTCCGATCCGTACACGTAGACTTGTGCTGTCGATAAAATCACGCGGGTCGCGGATTTCTTCGTGTAGTAAATACCCACCGAACCGTCCCTTTCGGTTGAGTCTACAGATCGCTGTGTTCGATTTCTTCTGCAATTTGCGAGCAGTGGGCTACTATTGGTTCATCCTTTGATGTTTCATTTGACCTTCCGCTTGATTCCTCGTGTAAAATCGTATTGTGGCGATTCGAACATTTTTTGCACGCGGATGCTCGACAATTTTTGGCGTAATGTCCCGTGTTGAGACAGTTCGTACACAGTTGTTTTTTTCTTACTAACCTGAATCTTTCTGGAATGGAAAGCATGAGCAACTCTTCGCATCTGTATATTGGGTGATCGCCACCGCAATTTTTACAGCTGATTGTTGTCGAAGCGAGAAATACTTTTTTCTCGTTTTTCCTTTGCGTCGTCGCTGGCTTGTATGACGTCGATTTTTCCTTCGACTGCTGAAGAACTCTTAACATATGGCTACGCTCCGTTAAAAATTTCGTAAATTCTTCCAACGTTGGCATACTGTTCGGTGTTTTTCCTTTTGTTGCTGCTTGCCAATCGCGTTGTTCTGTAAAATCCAAACGTCTTTTGGCTAGGTGAATGATCATCGTTTCCCATTGTTCCACCGGTTGTCCCAGTGCCTGCAAAGATTTAACGTGCGTTTGTATGTGCCATGTAAATTGTCTTATCGAATCAGCTTTATTTTCCTTAGTGATCGTCGGAAATTGCAATAATTCGTCCAGATGCGTTTCTATAATCATCATCTGATTATCGTACGTGTCTTTCAATAGTTGCCACGCGCTCTCGTAGTTTTCCTCTGAAATAGTGAAACCTTGTATTACCTGTCGCGCTTCTCCTTGCAGTACGCCGACGAGGTATTGGTGTTTTTGCATCCCTGTGAGATCGTCATCTTGATGGATTGTCGTCTCGAAGCTGTTCTTAAAAAACATCCATTTCGCAAAATCTCCTCGAAATTCAGGGAGCTTGATAACCGGAAGCTTCGGTTTTATTCTGTTACGTTCTTGGTCCTGAAACCCGTGCACAGGCAGCGCATTGTTCGCAGCGCGTCCCTCGATTATCTCGTCTTGTCGTGCTGCTCGCTCTATTCGTCGTGTCTCCGCGTTTATGATTCCTTGTGCCTTTCCGGCTGCTTGGTAATAACTATTCTCGAAAAGCTCTCTCTGAGCTTCGCCATCGACTTGTTCTGCCTCGAATGCCTGATCATCGTGTTCATGTGTCGTTTCTAACTTAACCTGAATTTCTTCGAATTTTTTGTATAAGCTTTCGAGTTTTTTCAATCGAACTTTTGCCTCTTCCGCAGTGGGGTTCTCCGACGTATTGAAAAAAGTTATTATTCGCGAAACTGACCCTTTGACCTGAACTCTTTGGGCTTTCAACGCTTTTGCTTCCGCCATGGTTTTTTTTTAATTTTTATTTTTTTTAGGATAGGGTGAAGGGACATAAGGAATCGTGTAAGTGACTGACTAACCTTTCGAAAATAGTCGTAGTCCCATGTTGCGCCGTGAATTCGACCTGTTGTGTTTCGTAGACTTGATGATCATCAACCTCCGTTGTATACGTGACTCGTCTTTGTTGGTCCTTCGTCCGTGAGCGATCGTCGCGTTCGAGCACCGTCTTCGTGTGAGACCGTTTGTTTTGCTCGTTGCGATGTGTTTGTGCGAGCTTGACGCGTCGTTTGAGAACGTTCGTTACGCTCGTTTGTATGTATGTGTTCGTGTCGCACGAATTTTCACCGATTTGCGTTTTCGATGTCCGATGATGAATGTTACGTGTGTATACGTGTTTTCGAGCTTCGTAGTTCAACCGACGTTTTCATGAATCGTACGCGACCGGCGTCCCTCGCTTGGCAATGCTGTTGTCTTGAACGATTTTCTTGTGATGTCCACGAAAATCGTTGTTCTTTTCTCTCGATGATTTTCAGTCGTGGATCATAGCTGCTTGTTGGGCGCCAAATTTGTTTGTGTATTTGCTTTATTTAACTTTTAACAAGTTTATTTCACGAGTAATATTATTTCGTGTCTACACACTTCGCCATCTTGGCCGGACAGACCCACTCCCCGCGCACGCGCCTCAGCGCATCATTCGTACCAACTCTACCTCGCGTAGAAACCATACATTCGAGAATCGATTTTAGCTCTCGAACATACACCGTTTTGAAAAAAGGCATTTCGAGAAAAACGCGTCCATCCGCAACAGGTCTCACGCAACCGGCCGGATCCCTTTTTCTGAGAAAGGCTGCAGCAAGCGGAATAATTCGAATTTCGGCCCAAAAATTGAACAGCATGTTTAGAACAGCCTATACTATCGGATAATGCGTAAAAATGCCCGAGTTGTAAAAAAAATCTTTTTCTTTAAATTCTACACCGATTATCCCTTAAAAAATAGAATCCATCTGTAATAACGACGCACTGCGTTATTCGTCGTCAAGCATTGGCTGCCAAAACGCTTGTGGAATGATTTGCTCTTAGGATGAAAACAGCTATAAAGGTAGTCAACTTTATTAAAAGGAGTGCACTTAACACTTGTCTCTTCAAAGAATTATGCTCTGGCATGAACTCGGAACACGAAACGTTGCTTTTTCTCACCGAAGTGCGTTGGCTTTCCAAAGGAAACATGCTGTCGAGGTTGTACGAACTGAGAGAGGAAGTAAAATGATTCTTAAGGCCTTAGACCACACTACCGGGTATAAAATCATGTGCGAATTTAACAAATTTTTTTCGTATGAAAAAGTGATTTACTCATCAAATTAATTACTCATCTATTCAGTATGAAAATCAAGCTGTAAGAATTTTTTTTTCGATGTACAAAATGGCCGACTACTCGAAAGTTCTCGAAACAGCTTTTTCCAATTGGCGTGGCAAATAACTTCAACAATTTTCACTCAATTTACTTCAAATTTGAAAGTTATGTTCCTAATTGCATTTTGCAGAGAAGTACGTACGGAATTTCTGATTCATCGAAAACTTTTCATTTTATGAGCAGTTATAACGAAATTTTGCACTCAAAATTTATTTCTTAAGTTCAAATACCTATAACTTTTGAATAAAACAATATTTTTTAAATTACGTACGTACTTCTCTAGGTATTCTAATGTAGATTGACGAGAATTTTTGTTTTTTGTTCTAGGTAAAAAATTGTGGATGCTAAATGTCACGCCGCGGAGCGCCTAAAAAAAGGTAACAAAGGAAAATATTAGAAGTCAATCATTTTGTAAATCGAAAAAAAATTCTTACAGCTTGATATCATACTATTTAGTATGATATCAAGCTGTTAGAATTTTTTTCGATTTACAATCTATTTAGATGTCTAATTAATGTGATGAGTGAATCACTTTTTCATACGAAAAAAATTTGTTAAGTTCGCACATGATTTTATACCCGTTACTGTGACCTAAGGCCTTAACTAATAAGGAAAACAAAGAGTTGCTTCGTCAGTTCTGTCAGTTTAAATTTCAAATACATTTTGCTCATTTAGTGGATTTCTTCGCACAACTAAGTAAATTGAGCCTTCAGCTGCAGGGGTCAGTAAATATGAAGTTGAAAGGCGCGAGCAACATATTTGTATTTGAAGATAAAATTAGCGCGTTCATCGATAAAATCGACCTATGGATCAACAAAGTTGAAAGAGAGAATCTTTCTGCGTTTAATTCGCTGAATCCAATTATTGACGGCCAGAGAGCCGAGATTAAGGGAAAAATACAAAAGAACATTACACGCCATTTGCAAAACTTGAAAAATGAATTCGATCGCTATATTCGAAAATTTACCCGCAATCATTTCTTTGTCAACATTCCTGAGGTGCCTGATGAAATTCAAGAAGAGTTAATTAAAATGCAACAGGGTAGTAACTGCAAGGATACATTCGAGACAGAAATTAAGCTTAGCGATGTTTAGAGTCAAAAAGCAATATTTTTCCCTGGAATTCGAGAAATTGCTTTACGTTACCTAACTTTATTATCAACCACATACTTATACGACCAGGGATTCTCGGCGCTTTTAATAATTAAAAATAAACAT
This sequence comes from Ophion ellenae, assembly GCA_963210295.1. NCBI lineage: Eukaryota > Metazoa > Arthropoda > Insecta > Hymenoptera > Ichneumonidae > Ophion > Ophion ellenae. The sequence goes on from OY723391.1 coordinate 11,113,763, forward strand.
CGTAATCGTTTTGATGCCAGCACTGATATGCGTTTGGATTTGAGTGTCACTGAACCAATGATTCAGCACTTGGTAAACAGTATGCAGTCACAAAAATCGCACTAAAATAATATATTTAATGCAACATTTTCGCAAATAATATAATATTTTTGGTTTCGAATCAAGAGACGCGGCAGAGTCTTGACGCCAAGTAATAAAAAGAAAAATGTAAGCACCACAGCCTAAGAAAGATGAGCACCACTGTCACGGACGACGAACACGCCGCGACTCTTTATACAGTAAGATGGCCTTTAGTAGACGATTTTTTACCTTAGATTCGACATTACGTGAAAACGCGGCTATGAATCGAAAATTTAATGCCATTTTACCAATGTAATGTTAGTTTTTACTATCGATTTTGTTTGGGTCATTTTTCGATCCGTCTACTCAATCTTGAGATTTCGTAATATTTGGCCGAATTTTCGAGCGAATTTTTACCACAAATTTTCTTTAACACCTCAGATCGTTCTAGTTTCTAGTCACGCTGAAACACCGTGTTTCAGCCTGATGTGCACCGTTCATCGACTCGCTCTGCGATTCCTCGCGTTACCCGAGCAACGCCGCTGCAAACAAACGACAGCACGCTGGAAACGTCAACAGCCGGGTTCGTCAAATGTACGGCTTCTGCCGGTTGTAACCTCTAAGTAGGGTTAGAGCGTGAATGCCGACAAGCAGTTAAAGTGTAAAAGCAGTGAAAAGTGGATAAGTGCAAAAAAACCGCCCCATTTACGGTTACAAAAATATTTTTTTATACATACAATCCGCGTATACGTCTCAATGAATTGGATAGTACACTCCCAGATTCTCACCGTGGATCCCGGCGCGTACGCGGAAGAACACTTTTCGTTATATTTGTCGGGGACCGTCGAGTATACGGAGGAAACAAAAAAAAACGGTCGACGTCATACTGGTACGCAATGCTTGAGGACGAAGGTCTTCGTAATGGTCTTGGGCAAAAAGGTCTTCGACGAAGGACTTATAATAAATGTTCGCAAATTTCGTTTCCAGAGAAAGCCAACAAATCAACCATGTGAGTAAATTTTGCATCTTTCCCAATTCCTACTGCCCGGGTTATTTGTTTTTATTCATAGTTTGCAATCTTCTTTGAAATCAAGGGAAAAAAGTACCAAAGTCTCATGTTTTCTTTTACCGGATGACGATAGTAATTAGACCGTTTCCAGAGTTGAAACGCAACGCACGATCATTGATCGTATCAAGGACAGTGACAGCAAGATCGAGAATGCTCAGAAGTCGAAAGATGCCGACTCTGAAGGCGATGAGGCGAAAGAACGGGAAAAGGGACAACGACACCGTTGTAAGTGGGGACCGAAAAATAAAAACTACAGGGTGTTCGGTGCATGGTTCCACACAATTTTTTGGAGGTAGGGGGTGTCATATCCTAGTTTTTTTCCATATCTCAAGTGCCATAGTAATTGAGATATGATTATTTGAAGTCTTACGCGAAATTTTGCCTTCAATACGTCATAACATTTTTGTTTGTGTTACAATTGCACAAAATAACCTTGCTGTATGTTGCAATGTATGTTTATTATAAAGAAACCAATATTTCATACAATTGGTTTCAAGAAAATGACTTATGAGCTTCCAAAGTCTGAAAAATTCTTAAATGTATGAAAAATGTCAACTTGCAAGTTAATTATTAAAAAACTCAAAGCTATTTTGAACTTGCTTTGTTTCAAAAGTTCTCTAGTTTATACTCTTTCCATCAATATGGTACATGTCGTAGAAACCATTCATTATGCGGTAAAAATTAAGAGAATATGTTTATTTTATCATTCAGACGTTGAAATTTGTCATACATTTAGACATTTTTAAGACTTTGGAAGCTTAAGATCTTCTTGAAATCAATTGTATCAAATAATGATTTATTTATAATAAACATACATTGCAGAATACAACAAAAGTTCTTTTGTGCTATTACAACCACAAACAAAAAAGTTATGCCGATTTAAAGGCGAGATTTCGGATAAAAAAAAAAGAAAAAGAATCACATCTCAATTACCGTGACACTTAGGACATAGGGTCTAAGGCTAAACAAATAAGCAAATGATCCTCCCAATCTGCCGAAAAATTGTTTCGGTTATGCGCCAAACACCCTGTATAAACACGTTTTTATCGTAACAAAAATTTCGATTTCAACGTCGAGGTCTCGGACGAGCTCACCACAGAGAAGAAAGGCGTACTTGAGTTTTTGAGAACGCCCAGTTGAGGGAACTCCTTCTGATGTCGCACTGTTCGCAAGAGAGCCATGGCGATAATAAACACTCGCCCATTCGGCGTTTGGCGCGACATGGACTATACATTTGGTAACAAGTACCTCGGGACCGAGTTGCAGAACTTTGTTCAGCTTTTACTTTCGATGCGGCACATGGTCGAGCCATCGAGTTTAATGTACCAAAAAGTAGAAAATAATTTGTTTTGCCAATCACCTATATGTGACTATAAATAAAAGCTTGTGGCTCTCAACTTTTTATGTGTTTGAAACATTTGATCAATTCAGTTTCATTACCCGAGTAAAAATGATTGTATATACTTAGATACAATTATATAAAAATGATATACAATCATATATATTTATATATAGGTTTATATATAATTGTATATAACTCTATACATTCGTATATATAATCCGATATAAATGTACTTCCATCAAATTTAATTTGATAAAATTATATATAGTTCTGTATATAATGATATATGGAGATAGTATTTTTATAGGGAGTTTATATAATTAGATATAATATCATATACAGTTATATATAATTTAATATAGTGTTGTATATAATTATATATATACGTGAAACTTTTTTTACGGTTTATATAATTAGATATAATATTATATACAGTTATATATAATTCAATATAGTGTTGTATATAATTGTATATGTACGTGAAAATTTTATTTACGGTATATAAAATTGTATACCGTAAATAAACGGTATCGGGTAACCGCATTTAATTTGGCAAAATAGTAAATAGACAATCACACGTTTATAGTAGTATCGTTTATTCCATATGTACAGCTTTCGCTTTTTACAAAAAACCCGCCTTCTTTTCACCTTACCGCTGAACAATTTTTTCTTAATAAGCGCCGCATAACAATCAGTCCCGCCTCTCTTTTCCTCTGTTTTCTATTCCTCCGCCCCTCGGTCCCCCTCGGTGCTCGCCCTTTTCAGCCTTGCAAAAGTCCTCAGGTATTCGCATATCACCGCCACTGGCTCTCCCCTTAGCGTGTCTTTGGTTCATTGCTCTAGCTCCTCGCCTTCTCTTCCTCCCCTCCAGCCATCTACCCCCCTAACCCAATCCTCTCTTATCTTCCCTCACGCCACCGCACATTTCCATATGTGCTCTAGACTCTCATCCTCCATTCGACAAATTCCGCAGGCCCAGCTGTCGAATCCCTTTTTTCCCACTTTCCCTACGTTTCCGCATCTCAGTCTGGCCCACTGTTCCTACGCTTCCCCCCTGCCCCTTTGCTCTCCCAGTATCTCTCTCTCTCGCATCCCACCTTTATGTCCTTGTACCTGTTGCAGAAGGACGAGTTATCCGCTTTAACCCAGTCCCCTTGTATGTCCTGTTTCATTTTTCTACTTACCCCCTCGCTCAGGCATCCCTTTACCCTCTCGCTGCTCCCCGCCTTTGTCCATATCAGGTCGACAACTCTGCCATCTTCTACGTCATCCATTGCTTTCTTCAACTCCTTTCCCCATCTTGACGGGTTTCCGTTCCGAATATTTCTTACTTCCTCTCTCAAACATACCCTCGGCTACCTCCCTTTTTCCATCTTCAGTATTTGCACTACGTAACTTCCTGCCCTTGTCTGCGCCTCCACCTCCACGCTCCTCCTGCCTGCTTCTAACTTCCATAGGTAGCTTGGCGTATTCCTTGCTACCCCGAGTGCCATTTTTACCAATTTCCCGTGTAACTTTTCTATTTATTCCCTTCTCTTCCACCCCCATACTTTCACCCCATACAGCGCTCCGGCTTTGACAAGCGAGTCGAACAACTGTAACCGCTCCGTCAAGCCATCTACCTTCGCCCTCTACATTACCCCCCACACCGCATTTGCCGCCTTTTGCGCCCTAGCCACCAGTTTCCTCAAGTGCCACCCTCCCGTGTTTCGTGTCGAGAACCAGAACCCCAGGTATTTGAATTCGTTAACCACCTCTATCTTTCCTCTCCTGTAACTCCATTCCTCTGATTTCTTTCTCCCTCCTCCGTTTCTAAACACCATGATTTTTGTTTTCTGAATATTTACCTCCATCTTTGCTCCTTCTACATATTTTTCCAACAATTTTAGAATCTTCCTCAGCTCCTCCGCATCCTCTGCGCATAGAATTTAACTCCGCCCATAACCGATCCCCCCGCGCCGCGCTTTTCCCACACGTCATCCACATCGTCCGGCGCCATATTAAAGAGCGTCGGGCTAAGAGGACAATCCTGTCGCACTCCCTTTCCCGTTTCGAAGCTCTCTGTAATCCCTTCCTCTGCGATCACTTCATTTCTGGTCGTCCTATATATCCCTTTTATCATTCTCAGCATTTTTCCCCCAACCCCCCTTCTCTTGTTTCCCAAATAAAATATCCCTATCTACCATATCGAATGCCGCCCTGAAATCTACAAAAGCCACGTACAACTTCCCCCCCCTTAATTTTCAGTCTATTGTTGATTAGCGAATTTAACACAAACACGTGGTCTCCAGTGTCTCGTCCCGCTCGAAACCCCGCCTGACTCTCTCTGAGTATACCCTTCCTCTCAATGCACCCATTCAGCCGTTTCACCAGGATACTCGCTACCAGCTTGTACCCTATATCAAGTAACGAGACCCCTCTGTAATTACCCGCCACGTCCTCGTTCCCTGCTTTGTGAATAGGGTAAATTCTTGCTAAATCCCAACCTTCCGGTACATCCCCGCCATTCCAGATTCGGTTGATGACCCCCCTCAATTCCCCCTCTTTTTTCTGGGATACCCTTAATGAATTCCGCCGATATCCCGTCTTCCCCTGCCGCTTTTTTTATTTTTTAAGCCCCTTAACGCCCTTTTGAGCTCCACCCTGCTTATTTCCTCGTCGAGTTTCGGGTCCTCCGACGCGTCACTTGCCCCTTCCCCGTCCGCCTCTGAGGTCCGCTCCTCCGTGGTTGCTCTCCCCTCATTCTCCCCCAGTAGCTTTGAGAAGTGCGCTACCCATTGATCTTTGCTGATTCCGTTCCCCGCCCTGATATTTTTAACTTCAAATTTTCCTACCGCTGGCCACCACTCCTCCATGTTTGTACTCTCTCTCTCCCTTTCTTCCATCTCTCCTCGAACCTCTCCCTCTTTTTTCTACTACACAGCTCTTTCAACGTCTTCCTCTCCCGCATCAACTGACACTTTTCCGTGTCTGCCGTAACCCCCCTTCTCCCTTCTCATTTCTTACTGGCTAACAGTTTCTTTAACGCTCCCCACACCCATGCTTTTTGTTCCCTACACTCTTTATCATACCAACCTCTGTCATAGCCCCCTTTTCCTATATCTCTCTTCATTCCTGTCTTCTCCGCTGCTACCCAAATAGCCTCTTTTAATTCCCCCCAGCCTCCTTCTCTGTTTTCCTCTACCTGCCACACTCTATCTAATTCTACCGTAAAGACTTCCTCCCCCTCCGCGTTCCATGTTAGTTTCACCCTCTTTGCCTCCTTTTTCCTTCGCCTCGCTTTCCCTTCCCTTCCCTCTCCCCCTTTGAGCTCAAACATCACTGGTAAGTGATCTGACTCCCCTCGCGGTATCACCTCTATATTCTTGACCAGCCCTTCCTCGTCGTCCTCCAGCCTGATGACTAGGTCGAGCACCGAGCACGCCCCCCCCCCCCTCCACCCACGAAGGTTACCTTCCCTTCTTCGTCCCCTTTCGTCCTTCCATTCAATATCGCCAGGCCCTGACTCTCGCAGAAGCCCAGTAGTTTTCTTCCCTCCGCGTTTACCACTGTATCCTGCGAGAGTCGCACACCTTCCTCTCCCCCCCTCTCTCTCGCAGTCCACCATTCCTTGTTCCTCTCCTATTCTCGCATTCAGATCCCCCGCGATTATAACGGCCGCTCCGCTCTCCGCTCCCTTTTCCACGCATTGCCTTAGTGCCTCTTCCACTCGTTTGAATCCGCCATTTACATAAATTCCTATAATCCATAGCTCTTTGCCCATATTCCGTCTCCTAATTTTCACAATCATTCCATACTGCCACTCTTCCACTCTACAATTGTCACATACACTCTTTTTGATTCCTATTAGGTGCCCCCCTGCCGCTCTCCTCCTTGGCTTGTCGCGCACTGGCGCTTTCGCCCACCACTTGAACGCTTTGTCCATTCACTTCAATACCCTTTCTTCATTTTTTCCCTCAATCCATGTTTCTTGTACTAGGATTATGTCAAATCCTTCCAGGAAGTCTCGTGCTTCCCATAAGATAATTTACAATAATTTTGTTCTCCAGCGAGGCGAGGGTAACTACCGTGCCACCCCCCGTACTCATTACCCTCGAGATTTTTGGTGCAACCCCGGTTTTCGCTCGCAGAATTTGGGTAATTTCCCGCGCTATCTCCCTCTCCGTCCCAGCTGTGTGTTATCCCTCTTACAACTATGTTCCGCTTCCTTCTGTTCCTCTCCTGCACCTCCCAATACCACTCGTCCGCGCTTAGAGCCTCCGGCTCTCTTTGCGATACGTTTCTGTATCGGCGTCCGCTTGGCTGTGTCCACTCGTTCTCCCCGGCCGGTCTCTCCGTCCTGCTGTTCGTACCGCTCGGCTCGCTCCCTCGCGGCTCGCCTTCGCCACGAGGCGACGTCCGTCCCGTCCTCCCGTCGCCAGCTTTCCCGCCGGCTCCGGTCCCGGCAGCTTTTATTATTATTTTATTATAGCTTTATTTTATTATAGCTTTATTTATTTATAGCTTTATTTATTTATTATTTTGTTATAGCTTTATTCTTTAATAATGCCACGAACATATATGTAGTCTCCTAAAATTTTAATTCTTCCATAATTCGCGGAAAAAAGCGTCATTTTTGAGTACTTGAGAATAACGATAAGCAATACTAAGGGAACTGAAAACTCATATAATAATCGTGTGAAAGAAAAACTGGTGGCCTCGTACAGTTAGACAGATTTTCGTTGCCGTTGAAGAGGATGTTTAATTTTGTTCTGAATTTCATTTCTTGTTGCTCTTGATTTATTCTTAAAAATCATTGTGCACAGTCTACATTGTATAATCAACTTTTTAATCATCAAAAATATCGATGAAAAAATCACATGCATTTACAAGAAATTAATATCATGAAAAGATTCCTTCCATTACAGATTGAAACGTCCACATTATTATTATAATTATTATTATTATTATTATTTTTTTAGGAGGGGGTAAAAATGCAAATTACGCACCGTAAGTCGGCCCCGTGGGCTGTCTCGTGTGTCGGACTCCCACACATGCCGGTGCCGTCGGAATGGTGATATACCGACTAAAACATCCCCCTCCACTGTCCGCCCCGCGAGGTGGCAACACGTTAGTATAACCTCACCCCCGCGGGTCCTGTCCATCGTCCGTCTCGTTTCGTTTACCCGTCGCTACGTCTCTACCGTTTACATGTCATGTCTCCCTCATTCATCCTCCAGGCATCCATCATCTTTCTTACGCCTCAGCACTGCCTCGACGAAGGTGGCGATGTCTGTCCAGTGGTCTTCGTCTCGTAGCATCAGCTCGATTATGTTATCGGGCGTGATATGTCCAGTCCTCCGTTCCAATTGTTGTCTTCGGGTCGTCCATCTGTCACACGCAAAGAACGTGTGTTCCGCATCGTCTCGTGTGTGTCCGCAGTACTTACAGTCCGGCGTACGTACTCGTTTCATGTTGTACAGATGACTTCGGAAATATCCGTGTCCCGTGAGGAGCTGGGTCAGGTAAAAATTTACCTCCCCCCAACCCCGTTCGGTCCACGGTCTTAGGTCCGTTATTAGCCGTCTTGTCCATCGTCCGGTTGTCTCGGTCATCCAGCGTGCGTGCCAGTCCGTCAGGGTTTTTTCTCTTTCATTCCTTGCCGCGTCAGCCTTTTCAGTCCTTTCGTCGCGTTCGTATATTCGTTTTCGTTCTGTGGCTAATAGGTCTATAGGAATCACGCCCGCCACCACCAGGATCGCCTCTGCCGAGACGGTCCTGTAGGCACACGATATCCTTAGTGTCCTGTCTTTGTACGTACGTCATCGTCTTCCTGTATTTTTTAATGGCCAGCGCGTCCGCCCAGACCTCCGCGCCATACAGGAGGATCGAGTGGGCCGTCGTCATCAGTAGTCTCCGTATAGACGGTCTCGGTCCGTGCGTATTTGCCATCAGGCGGCTGAGCGAAGTCACCTTCGCCGCCGCCTTCTCGGCCGTTCGTTTTATATGGGGCCAGAAGGTCAGCTTCGTGTCCAGAGTCACCCCAAGGTACTTAGCTTCTCCTTTGGTACCCATACATTCCGTTCCGACTGTCATCGGGATGATTGTCGGTATTCGTCGTCGCGTAAGCATGAGAAGCTCCGTCTTGTCCAGTGCAAGAGACAGTCCGTGCTCCGTCATCCACCTGTCAACGCGTCTCATGACTTGGTTCAGTGTCAGCTGGGCCAGGTCCGCACTGCGCTCCACGATCACCGCCGCCACGTCGTCAGCGTAAGCGACGAGCGATGCGTTGCGCGGCATCTCCAGCCTCAGCAGGCTGTCATACGTCACGTTCCATAGGTCCGGTCCGAGAATTGATCCTTGCGCGACACCCGCGGTGATACTTCTGGTCACCTGTCCATCTGTCGTCTCGTACGTGATGCGTCTGTCGTTGAGATAGTCCTTCAGTACCCGTAGTAGATAAGGAGGAATCCGGAGAGTGCCTTCCAGCGCCCCCAAGATATCCCCCCACCTAGCCGAGTTGAAGGCATTTCTCACGTCTAGAGTCACCAGTATCACTAGGGGCCTTGCCGCGTGACAGGCCTCGTCCGTCCTCCTGACGGTCTCGATGACCTTGCGGATTGCCCCTATAGTCGATCGTCCCTTGCGAAAGCCGTGCTGGTTCTCGGACAAGCCCCCGGCCGCTCTTATCGCGTCTGTCAGTCGCGGTCTCAGTAGAAGTTCGAAAACTTTACCCGTCGTGTCCAGTAGACTCAGAGGTCTATAGGAAGACGGCATATGCGGCTCTCCTTTTCCTTTACTAAGGAGGACCAGTCTAGCCGTCTTCCAGCGCGCGCTGAATGTCCCTGTCCTAAGACATTCGTTGTACATGCCGAGGAGTATCCCAGGCCTCAGGCGTGCCATCAGCCGGAGGGCCTCCCCGGGTATGCCATCCGGTCCAGGTGCTTTCCCCGCCTTCAGAGTGGTCGTAGCTTTAGTAAGCTCTTCCTCAGTAAAGACCGGGGCGTTTCGTCTGTCGTCCGTGTCCCAGGGCTCCTCCCTCGTCGGGTGAGTTGGGAAGAGCCCATTAACTATCTGTCCCATGGTCATCGCGTCTTGGAGTTCCGGCGGACTTCGGGCCCCTAGCTTCTGCGTCACAATCTTGTAACCCAGACCCCAGGGGTCCTGGTCCACCTCCTCGCATAGCTGTCTCCAGCAGCGCTTCTTACTGTCTTTTATCGCGTTTGTCAGCGTTTTCCGTGCCGTTTTGTACTCCGTCGTAAGAGCAGCCGCGTTCGGCCGGTCCCTTTCCCGAGCCCGGTACATTCGCCTCTTCGCCCGAATGCAGAGCCTCCGCAGTTTGGCGATATCTTCTGTCCACCAGTACGTCGCTCGTCTGTCGTGTCGGATGCTCTTGCGCGGCATTGACGCTTTGCAGAGCCGTTTCGTCAGTTTTAAGGTCTCGTCCACAAGTCGTTCGGTCCTTGTACGTCCCGTCATTTCGTCCGGGACAATCTCCGAGGGTGCGACTGCTTCCAGCAGCGCCCTCGAGAACCTGTCGATGTCGAGTTCCCGTGTGTTCCACCGCGGTGTCTGCGCCGACCTGTTGCGTTGCGTCGTTGTGGGTCCCGCCACCTCAAAGACGATGTATTGATGATCGCTGGCTGTATAGTCGTCGATCACCGCCCATCGCCTCATCAGCGGCACGATACTGTCCGAGATCAGCGTCACGTCCGGTATCGAGGAGCCCACCCCCGGTCTGATGTACGTCGGTACGTGTCCCGTGTTCGCTACAGTCAGGTTGAGTCTTGCTGCCATTTCCAGTAGCAGGTATCCACGTCTGTCCGTCCTGGTCATTCCCCACTCGATCGCTCTCGCATTGAGGTCACCCGCGACTATTAAGTCACCCGGCAGCTCCCTCAATGCGTCCTCCAGTCTGCCCGTCTTGTCCTCGAACTCTCTGGCGGAGCAGTTTGGGGTCAGGTAGACGCTGACGTAAATCAGGCCGCCCACCCTCACCCAGACATAATCGTCCCCCGCTCCGCTGTCAAGCACACGCGTTCTGGTACCCCTGACCCAAATGGCTGAGGTACCCGCGCCGTTCGGGAACCACGTCGGGGTCGTCATATCCCTGTATTGTTCGCTCAGTATCAGTACGTCAGCGTTGTGTTCAGTCACGATTTGGGGAAGCAGGAGGTGTGCTTCCTCGCATCTGTGCATGTTTCCTTGTAGGATCGTCACGTCTTCGTCTTCTTCCTGCACTCCTCCAGCGCAGCCCTAAAGACCGCACACGCCCCGGAACCCGGGAGGTGCGCGGTACTCTCATGCCCCGCCTCGTCGCACAGGAAGCACGTCGGTGTGTCTTTGCAGTCCTTGCCGACGTGGTTCGTCCTGCCACATTTGTAGCAGCACTGTGCTCTGTCCTTGCCGTTGCAGTTCGTCCTAGTGTGCCCGTACCCAAGGCACCTATAGCACCTTGGCACAGTCGGCCTAGGCCTGACACGGCAGTTCATCCATCCGATTTTCAGACGACCTTTCTTGAGAAGGGCGTTTGCGGCGCCCTCCTCAAGGTCACAGACAGCCATACACTGTCCATGTCTGTTTGGGCCGAAGATATGAACCTTCGGGTCCCTCGTATCGTTGGTCTCTCGTCGAAGTGCCTCCGCTACTTCCTCTTTGTCCGTCACACAGTCCAGGTCCAGTATGTCCAGTTGTACGCTGGAAGTCATGTCCCGTATTTGTGCGTCTCCTCCTAGGGCTTGCCGAAGCTTGTCCTGGAAGTTTTGTCGGTCTCCCGCCCCGCTTTTGACACGGAGCAGGACACTTCCGTCCTTCGTCCTTCGGTAGCCGTTGACCTGCACCTTTTCGGTCGCAGGATCAACGGCTTTCATACGTCGCAGTGTGTCCGCGTATGTCTTGCCACTGGTGGGCTTAATGAGGACCACCCCAGCCCCGGGTCTCCGGGCTGGGCGGGCGTCACCCCCCCCCCCCCCTTGTTCGTGGCCGGCGTCATTGTCGCTTCTGTAGCCGTTTTCGTCTTCTGTCCGTCCTGTGCGTCTGTCGTCTTCCTCTTCTTCTTTGCGAGCACCGTTTTCCACGGGTTAAGCTCCGTTCCCTCCGTCGGTCTTTTGGCCGGCGTGAGATCCGGGCTTGAGCCCGTGGTCTCGCGTTTGCGTTTCGTCTGTGGCGTCTGTTGTTTGTCGACGTCACCCTCTCCGCTGGCAGTCCCGAGCACATGCATCCTGTCGCACTCGTGCCATGCCTCGTCCGCAGCTTCCCTAATCCGGGCCATGTTGGTTGTGATCACGGTGCTGATGTTCCTCTGCACGCGTGTCTTTTCCTCCATTTTGACCAGACATTCCCGGATCAGTTGTAGCTGAGTCCGGATCCTGGCCTCGGCCGTCTCCGCTACGGACGAAGCCGGTGCAGTCTTCTGTCCCGTTCGTCCGTCCGTAGTGTCACTTGTCCTTGTCGGGGTTGGGGGCCCCATTTGTTTTGATGCGTTTAAACGTTTTCCTTTTTGTTGTGTACTCATGTTTTTAGTTCCTCCCTTTCTCCCTTTTGTTTGTGTACGTGAGAGTGATTTGGGGTAAGGACACCGCAGACCGCCCTCGCCGCCATATCCCCGCCGCAGGCCGCCCCAGAGGGGGCAGTAGTGGCCTCATCGAGGCCCCCCCGCTACTGCTGCAGGGCCCGTTCCGGGCGCCACCCGGCACTACAACAGTATGGGGATTATACACTGGCTGATGGGGCAGCCAGGTCCATCCGGCTAAGAGGACCCGGGCCCCTGTACTATCCAGCGGCCCAGGAGCATCGTGCCTGGTTTATACTCGCCGTACCCTCCGACCGCCCGCACTGGGGCGGCCTGCCGCGGAGGACGGCGGGGGTCCGAGTGCCGTCCCCCGGCGTTAAATGTGCGTGCTAGTGAGTGTCCGCCTTTGTGACGTGTACCGGTTCATTTACTCGCATTCATTCGATAGCCGTACAGAAGGTGCTCAGGACTTGAGCCCTCCGACATTCATCCGCACACTCACTCACATTCGCTTTTCGGGGGAGCCCGTTTATAGGGACCCCGGACATTCGCTTTTCGGTGGACTCCGTTTATAGGGGACCCCGAGCATTCGCTTTCTCAGGATGGCCCGTTTATAGGGTCACCTGATCATTCGCATCACCGGTATATCCCTCGAACGTGTTTGTGTACATGTTTGTGCTTGTATGTTCGTGCGTGTTCTCGACATGCTGGGTGGTTAGCCCTGCACACCGGTGGCTACTGCGAGAGCGCTGAACGCACTCCCGGGCGGTGGGCTCGCCAATATCCCTAGGCCGAAGTCCACATTATTATTAACCATGTTGTTCATATACTTAATGCCAAAGAACAGTGCATGTCGGATATATTTATTATTCATTAATGTGTACCATATCGTCTACTATGTATGAATAAATTGAATCATCGTATAACATGAATACGCTGTGTTGAAAAGCGCAGAATCATTAAGGGGGGGGGGGGTAAGGATAATTTGCTATAAAAAAAGCATATTTTCGATATTTTTTGTTGACGACACTGTTTATATATATTTATTTATATAATTAGTATGAAATAAAAGGACATTTGAAGAGTATTCTGTGAAATTTTCGTTAATAATTGTGCAGAAATGAGCCAGTGACAGCAAATCTTCTTAGACGTTAAGAGTTTTTATTTTTTTTTTTGTTTTCAATTTTTAGTCACACCTAGACTATAAAATAGCGAATTGAAATGATGAAAACAAAAACTCGACAGCGTTATGTCAAGAAACTTATTAACTAACACAATCTTCTTGGATTTTTTTTCTCGGATGATCCAATGATGATTTATGCAGTTCACTGCAATTTTTTGGAGGTGTCTGCAAAGATGTGCTGTTAATGGCTCATTTCCGCATAATTGTTAATGACAATATTACAGAATATTCTTCAAATGTCCTTTTATTATATGCTTCTTACACAAATAAATATATGTCAACTGTGTCGTAAAAAAAAATTATCGTAAATATGCTTTTTTATGCTTTTTTTCGTAGCGAAATAACCTTACCCCCCCGCCCCCTTAACACGTCGGGCCACCCTGGCCACTCGAAAAATGGGTATTATTTTTTAAAAGTCATAAACTCAACAGTATAAAACAATATATGTTAATTTTTCAACCTAAGCTAAGAAACAGCTTTGAAAACGCCTCAAATAAATTTTATTTTGAAGTATTATAAGACGAATATTATTAAAAGATGAATTTCCGTTCCAGACAAACAACGATAAAGCATCATCGTTGACAGAATCATGAAAAAAAAAGTTTTTTTTTTCATGTTGCCAAGTACCGAAGTAACTTGGCTCGGATCAGTACAGTAAATACTGAAGCGAAAGAACGGATTTATAAATAAAAGGATCATTGTCGAATTTTTGTCAATACTTGTGGTTTTATTTATTTAACTCTTTAAAATAATGCGCAGCCGTTTCAGATTTTTTTTATGCTACGATTCACATCCTACATATAGGATAAAATAAATATATAGAATTAAATAAAATTATAGAACATCTTGCGAAAGATTAAGGTTTAAAAAAAAATTTTCTTGTTTTATTTTTTTTACTATAATCCACTTGGGGTACAATAACGAATTTGTTTTCATATAATCTTTGGGCATCTTATTAGATTATATAATTTTTCAAAATGATCGGTTTGGTACTCCAGAGTGAAAAAAAAGAAGCACACTTTATTGATATATTTTCGTTATATATCTATATAACTAAAATATATCAATAAAGTGTGTTTCTTTTTTGTTCACTGTTGCGTACCGAACCGATCATTGAGTCACATATCAGACTTTATTGATATATTTAATTATATATCTATATAACTAAAATATATCAATAAAGTGTGTTTCTTTTTTTTAACTGTGGTGTACGAAACTGATCATTTTGAAAAAATTATATAATCTAATAAGGTGCCTAAAGATTATATGAAAACAAATTCGTTATTCTACCTCAAGTGGATTATAGTAAAAAAAAATAAAACAAGGAACATTTTTTTAAAACCTTAATCTTTCACAAGATGTTCTATAATTTTATTTAGTTCTATATATTTATTTTATCCTATATGTAGGATGTGAATCGTAGCATAAAAAAAATCTTAAACGGCTGCGCATTATGTTAAAGAGTTAAATAAATAAAACCACAAGTATTGACAAAAATTCGACAATGATCCTTGTATTTATAAATCCGTTCTTTCGCTTCAGCATTTACTGTACTGATCCGAGCCAAGTTACTTCGGTACTTGGCAACATGAAAAAAAAACTTTTTTTTTCATGATTCTGTCAACGATGATGCTTTATCGTTGTTTGCCTGGAACGGAAATTCATCTTTCAATAATATTCGTCTTATAATACTTCAGAATAAAATTTATTTGAGGCGTTTTCAAAGCTGTTTCTTAGCTTAGGTTAAAAAATTAACATATATTGTTTTATACTGTTGAGTTTATGACTTTTAAAAAATAATACCCATTTTTCGAGTGGCCAGAGTGGCCCGACGTGTTAAGGGGGCGGGGGGGTAAGGTTATTTCGCTACGAAAAAAAGCATAAAAAAGCATATTTACGATAATTTTTTTTACGACACTGTTGATATATATTTATTTGTGTAAGAAGCATATAATAAAAGGACATTTGAAGAATATTCTGTAATATTGTCATTAACAATTATGCGGAAATGAGCCATTAACAGCACATCTTTGCAGACACCTCCAAAAAATTGCAGTGAACTGCGTAACTCATCATTGGATCATCCGAGAAAAAAAATCCAAGAAGATTGTGTTAGTTAATAAGTTTCTTGAGGTAACGCTGTCGAGTTTTTGTTTTCATCATTTCAATTCGCTATTTTATAGTCTAGGTGTGACTAAAAATTGAAAACAAAAAAAAATAAAAATAAAAACTCTTAACGTCTGAGAAGATTCGCTGTCACTGGCTCATTTCTGCACAATTATTAACGAAAATTTCACAGAATACTCTTCAAATGTCCTTTTATTTCATACTAATTATATAAATAAATATATATAAACAGTGTCGTCAACAAAAAATATCGAAAATATGCTTTTTTTATAGCAAATTATCCTTACCCCCCCCCCCCCCCCCAATGATTCTGCGCTTTTCAACACAGCGTATTCATGTTATACGATGATTCAATTTTTTCATACATAGTAGACGATATGTTACACATTAATGAATAATAAATATATCCGACATGCACTGTTCTTTGGCATTAAGTATATGAACAACATGGTTAATAATAATGTGGACGTTTCAATCTGTAATGGAAGGAATCTTTTCATGATATTAATTTCTTGTAAATGCATGTGATTTTTTCATCGATATTTTTGATGATTAAAAAGTTGATTATACAATGTAGACTGTGCACAATGATTTTTGAGAATAAATCAAGAGCCACAAGAAATGAAATTCAGAACAAAATTAAACATCCTCTTCAACGGCAACGAAAATCTGTCCAACTTTACGAGGCCACCAGTTTTTCTTTCACACGATTATTATATGAGTTTTCAGTTCTCTTAGTATTGCTTATCGTTATTCTCAAGTACTCAAAAATGACGCTTTTTTTCCGCGAATTATGGAAGAATTAAAATTTTAGGAGACTACATATATGTTCGTGGCATTATTAAAGAATAAAGCTATAACAAAATACCGCTCGTGAAATTTCCATTCAAAATCAGTCGATAAACTAGAGAACTGACAGAGCGGGTAGTCGGTACATGTGAAAACATTTTGCTTGTATATTTCTCGTTCCCGGGTATGGGTGATTCAAAAAAAGTACAGCCGCTAGGCAATGTAAGTTGAGCACACTACGCGTGGCGAGTTGAGACACCGTGCGAGTTCAAACGGTAGCAAAAAATGCCCGGCCCGAATCTGAAGAGTGGGGATACGCGAGCGTCGGGGAAATGGCAGGCTGCTACGGTGTCCACTTGGGTCGGTGGAGAGTTGCCCGCTGGGGCAAGTTGAACAGACGGCAAGTTGAACGGGCGAGTTGACACAGGGGCGACTTGCACGGTGCAGAGTTGACACCCTGCCCCATGCCGCTGTCCTTACCCGGGCGCCGGGCTTCGTTGAGACGGCGGGCACGCTTCCACGTCCCTGTCTTCGTCCTGGGACCCCTCTCCTTCCTCCCCGTCGTTCTCTATATGCGCCTGTCCCAAAGTCGCGTCCGGGGTCCCAGCCCTCTCCTTCTCTCTTTCGCGCTCTTTGTTTTCCAATTTTCTTCTCAATTCTTTTACTACTTTCGTCATTTGCTCCTTCTCCTCATCCCATGTCGCTTTGTCTTTATACCTTAAATATCTCCATTGCTTCGCTTCCGCCAGCAGACCATTTACTATCTCGTTCATTTTCTCGCACCTGCATGGCAAGGGTGCAATTTCTTCTACTATTTTTCCCGTCAACATTTCCCACTGCTCTTCCCTTTTTCTCTCCGCCTCCCAGATGGCCCTCATTATGTCGCCCATTGTCGGTTCTTGTCCGTCCCTACTCAATACCAAATCTCTTCCTCCTCCAACTGTCACCGTGATTTGTTTACCCGCGTCCCGCGGTCTTTCCCCCACCACCGTGTCCTCCGATTCGGTCGTATTGCCTCATCTTCTTCTGCACTACTCCACCCTCAACCACACGTTTATACTCAGTTTCAGGATTTTTATTTGAGAAATGTAAGATGTTTTACAGTAAATTAAATACAGTTGATATGTTAACAAATTTATGTAAATTAAAGATTATGTCTAAATTTTGAGCATGCCAAGCTTTTATTTATAGTCACATATAGGTGACTTGATAAAAAAATGATTTTCTACTTTTTAGTACATTAAATAAAAGCTTGTTATTGAACGTGTTGTTTTTTACATAATTATTTTCTACCTTTTTGTCTTGAATTGTTTTTACTAGTTAGTTGTTGCTAGTAGCTTACTAGTATACGAGTTTGTACATTAGTAATATGGAATGCTTGTAAAAAATAATAGACTGTAATTGTGATTTCGAATTTACGACTAATTGTTGCATATAAACTTTTCGTACATAAACACAGTCGGCTACGAATTTGTATGTGTTAATGAGATTTCATATGGATGATTAGATATCGCTATTTTTTATTGTACATGAACATTTAGTGGATATTTTTAATCATGTGATTTAATCATCACCGATTTCGATGAAATTTAGCATGCTTGTAAAATGTGTAAAAATGGGCGAAACATATTTTTTTATATCCGCGGAACCCGATTTTTAAGGGGTGAAACGCACCCTCGAAAGCAGGGGTGTTTTTCGTAATTCGTCGATAACGTTATCGTTCTCATCTCCAATGTATAGTACACGGAAAAATAAACATTGTGGCAAATTGAATTTTTTTCATATTCGTACCGTTAAAACGTTATCGACGAGAAAACGAAAGATACCTCAATTTTCGAGGGTGCGTTTCAGCCCTTAAAAATCGGGTTCCTCAGATATCAAAAAGTACGTGTCGCTTATTTTGACCCATTCTACAAGCACGCCAAATTTAATCGAAATCGGAGAGATCGACCTGACAACATTTCCTTGTTAGATGCATGCTTGTAAAATTCCAGAGCTCTAAGCAGTGGGGAAGTGGGTGAAATGTCGATTTTTCGTTTTGCATCCCACACGGAATCAAGTTAAATAAAAGTTTGTAAGAGGTCGTCTATATATTACTTCCTCGATTTTATTGCATTAAAAATATTGCATATTTTTTTCGATAAATAGAAAATACTTGGTAAATGCTATATTCTTTTATACCCTATAGCACGAAATAACTTTTGTTGTATGCTGCAATATATATTTATTATAAATAAATGATTGTTTGATACAATTGGTTTCAAGAAAATGACCTATGAGCTTCCAAAGTCTTAAAAATGCGTAAATGTATGAAAAATGTAAACTGCTAAATTCACGATAAAAAACTAAACGGTATTTTGAACTTTGTTTTAAATGGTATTTTGAGCTTTGTTTTAAAAAGACTCTAGTTTATACCCTTTCCAACGGTATGCTACGTGTCATAGAAATCATTAGGATGTAAAAATAAAGAGAATAAGTTTTATTTTATAATGTTTAGAAGTTGAAAATTTTCATACATTTTGGAAGCTCAAGAGTAATTTTCTTAAAACCAATTGTATCAAATAATGATTTATTGATAATAAACGTACATTGCAGAATACAACAATAGTTATTTCGGGATATTACAACCACAAACAAAACGTTATGACGATTTAAAGGCGACATTTTGGGTAATCGCCCCCTTGTCGTTTTGTTACATTTAGGACTCAGCCGGTCTTGGAGACTGGCAAAGAAATAATTATTTACAAGTCACGTCGACGATAGGCTGCGCCAAAATGAAATTTTCATATTCTTTGTAATATTCTGCAATAAATATCTCATTATTGATTTAATGCGTAGGAATGACGATAATGACCTTATTTCTATAAACCTACAGTAGATCCTCGATTATCTGGCCTATTGTAGACCAAGCCTACCTCAGATCATCACAAGCTCGGATAATACGGACTTTTAGGCTACAGTTAATAAATTCACATTTTTAAGCAGATTGTATGAAATAATTTGATTAAAAATGAAAGAACGAAAAAACAAACTCGCGAGACGCGTTTCTCGTTACGTTACCGTCTGTGAGAAGGGAACGAGCTTCGAAGACATATTTTGTTCTTCGCATGAAACGATTGCGCTTTCGTGACGGATACGAAAAGGAGACTTCTTCGTTGATCGACGATACCTACATCAAAATCGACGGTGTTAGAGTTGCGCATCGTTGAAATGCAATGAATATTCTTTTCACGACTCGTCCACATTTTTTACACAAATTTATTTCAGTTGTGTTTTGATTTTTATACTTATGCATATGCAAATATGAAAAGAATCACTAACTGCAGTGGGTAAATGACGCTGCAACCACGTCAAGTTTATAACTATAGAAAATGAAGTATTTCCGTTTCAAAAAGATATGAAATCCCCTTAAAAAACTATAAAAAGTAAAAAAGAACGCCAAGCAATAAAAAAAGCTCTCGAAAAAATTATCGCTTCTTTCACTATCTGCAAAGTTTGAATTAACCTCGAAATATGTGGGTTTTTTTGAAACAATAGTTTTATTTACATTATTACTTTTTCAATTTGAACGTACAAAAGAAGTAAAATAACTTTTTATGAAAAAGCCAAGAAAATTTGCTAGAAACGTACACAAAATTGTCACACCCTAGAAATACTATTTTTCTCAATATGTAATTTTAAAAAACATAACTATTATAATAAAGAGTTCGAATCACGATTATATAAAAGTACAACGTATGCATCACACAAGTACTGTATGTATGTATCACTGGAAATGCTGTGCAACAACTTGGCGTGCATGGTTAAGAGGAAAACTGACTTTATACGTGTGTTATTTATAGATCGACCTGATAATAATTGATATTACCGCCAAACAGTTGCTGGTCCATGGCAAGACAAAAAAATAGTCATATGGTCCCTCATCACTAAAATATTAAGAACCACTGGTCTATGCGGTCTTGTGCGTTTCGAAGGCACTTTGGAAAATGAAGTGTAAACATTTTTTAAAAGTTTTTCGCGTATACATTTTTTATATCATTCTTGTGATGTTAATACATAATTCAGGCCGTAAAGAAACGGTCACAATTTTTTTCTCCTCAAATGCAACACCTCAATACGATTACTACACAATGTGAAGTAATTTTTTTCAGTTGTCTAAACATTCACTTGAATCTAATAAATCATTTTAGTGATGAAACAAAGTACTCAACTAAAACAGGTGTTCGGCTTGGGTAAATTCCCGTTTTTTCCGCAAATAACGAGTATGATTTAGCAACAAACATTCCTCCAAGTCTGATAATATTTTCGTTAGAGTGAATAAAAATATAGTTGCTACTCAAACAATAATATGCAGAATGTGTCGCATTCATTTGATTGAGACAAATAATTTTGCTTGCTGTAAAATTTCCCAAAATTAGAACATCCTGAAAGCTTTTTTCTGAGAATGATCCTTTGCCACTTTAAGAATTCTTACCTTATATATTTCATTCAAAGTTTCTCAGTCAATTGCTCTAATGTTGTGTCGACGAGTATTACCGACACGCATTACTGACAACCGTCATAAGGCGTTATATACTCTAAATCGTAGAAATTCACACAAGCTTTAGCTCTGAATGGATCTCAACGAAAGTTGACCACAGATGTGCACCGATACCACAGGAGTATTTCCTATATTTCTTCCTTTATTGCAATTTTGTTGTGTCAAAAAATTGCATGTGTAATATTCTTTTCAATACTGTGTTACACGTTCAACTTTTGTCCCACTATTTCGAAGATCCCGGATTTACAACACACGCGATGACTTTATGTACCCTAGGGGAAAAAATCAATTTCTCCCAAAAATTACCATTCCGGAGGTTATTGAATAGCGAAAGTGTCTTGTCGAGTCCTTTTCGTTACATGGCCGAACATAAGAGATCACCGCGTGTACGTCACATACACGTGCATATACCCATCCATGCACGTACACAATGACACAAAGTGTAAAAGTACGTTCGTAGCGGGACCAAATGGAATGGGTGTAATACATGAACATACAAGGACCATCTGGATCCGGAAATTCCCATGGGGAAAAAGGTTACGTACCATATATGGTTCGATGCTGGGGGAAATGTATTATGTACTGCTAGACGTTACGGGGGAGGTTATAGCACCCCTGCGTGCTATAACCTCCCCCATATTTTTTTTACGATCTAATAGGCTTAATAAATAAAAGCCGAGCAAACTGGCCCGTAAAACCATTGACCTTTTTTGATCTGCAGCATCGTACTGAGCACAAAGACAACATATTTGTAATGCTTTCGCTTATTTCCGTTTATCATGCACGGTTACTTTTCCAATCATGTTTTTTTCCTCACATTACGAGGCTTTTCTACCAATGCTCTCACGTCATGACCCTATATGGATATTCCGATACCGCTGTAAATTTTCCTGCGTTCCCAGTTAGGAAGAGTACAACTCCGGCAGCCATTGCAATATTTTTTTATGCGCGCGAAGACAAGTACAAAGTAGGTCGTGGTTAAATTAGTAGAGCCGGAAAATTGCTCTAATGGAAAAGTCGATAGTATAGGTCAAGCTACTAATGAACGCTGAAGTTGGAAAACGAAGTGTTTTCTCTCTGTCGGGTAGGAGCATAAATTAGGCCATATGGAATCAAGAGATTGTTGTCGATTATATGTAGGTATTTCATTTCCTGGGTTCCAACGTATAACCTTGCCAATTTTTACGCTTCCCAATTGAACCCTTTTCTATGAATCCCTACCCGCACTTCGCTAATCTCACCTAACTGCCGTTGCGTCTACAGCCGTTTGAAGCTATACTATACCGCATTTGCCGAGGATACGGGGAAACTGTGGAAAATCCGTATCAGTATAGACGGCCGTCTTCTGATTATCTGGTGCACCGACCGTTACTCTTGCATCTTATTAATAGCCCATAATTGTTCAACAGGGTTGAGATTCGGAGACTGTGCCGACCGTTGGACAGGTTCCACCTAATTTTCAACAAACCATCTTATGGTTGCGACAGATTGGTGACAGGGTGCATGTCTCTTTGGAATTTGACCCTGTGTCAAGTATCCGTGTTATCATCTCCAAAACTCGCCGGGAAAGAAGATATCGACCAATTTCGAGTACATTTATGTACTTTTTCGAAACAATGTGCCTTTTACATATGAATATTTCATCCTCACCACTTGCCACCATGCAGGGCCATACTATGACGCTACCTCCTTTATGTTTTATGGTTGGTACCATGCACCCCGTATGATATTTTTCAGCAGTGCCAACAACATTTAAACATTAGGAAAAATTGGTATCTCATAAAAAGTGCAAGTCGTTTATAAAACATAAATTGCGATTAAATATTTTGGTTCCTAAATACACAACATGCTCACTTGAAAGTTGGATGTCGGACTGTTACATCCTAGCGAATGTGCCTTCTCTCGGTTATTCCCAATATCCTCATTTGCCGTTATAAGTTTATTATACATGTATAAATCTAAGAATAAGATAGCGTAAAAAGGAACGTGCGTACGTTTCGTACGCATATTGAATCCACAGCGATGTATAAACGATAGCAGCACCGCCACAGTCATTGACTTTTCCTATCCCATTGGCTGTCAAGAAGAACACGATCTCAGGCACATATTCCAAGAAGAGCTGTCGAACGAAAAACCAACCATCAACTCGATCAACAGAATCCAAAAACTCTACGTCGGCCCATCGGCATGGGCACCAAAAGAAGCCTTGACCCTGGATTATTTAAACATAACATAAACTAGATGTTCCTACATGGCTCCGACTACAAGGCTCCGACCAATTTATAACTCTGAGTAAAAAATAAGACATCCGGTCTCGCAGCGTAGTTCGATATATAAACCTCTCGATATGAGAAGTCACCATCGCCATACATCGACATAACACAAACCATGCGAATGCTTAAGTCTCAAATATCGAACTCTATATTCCATGCATTTTTTCGCCGAAACACGGGACAAAGGTCTCCTTCTCTTCATACGCATATTAGTCAGAAACGATGCCTTGGAATAAGGCCACGCACGTGACGAACGAATCTGTAAAGTATTCGCATATCATACCGCGACCAATCACGCTAATCAACCGATATCTTCACGACCAATGGTCCAATCCCTGCAGAATTAGATGACCAAAACCGCACTCTCCCCGAGGTTCCGTCTCCCACTATTAAACCCCTCCTAATTTTCATATCAAGAAAGACTTCCTTCCTGAAGTCAGTCTTCCGCCAACTACCATCAAATCAAGTTCTTCTATTGAGTCTCAATCCCAGTGTCCCGTCAACCACCATCAAATCAAGTTCTTCTATGGAGTCTCAATGTCAGTCTTCCGTTTAACCGAATCACTCCTTATATCAAGTCATAATTCAGAAGCCTACGAATATCTCCAATTAACTAAAAGTTTTATTTTACACTTATATAATTTCTATCATCGGTCCGTGAATATCAATCTCAATTCATCGACCTTGCGCGCCATTCATATTTTGGTCTACGCGTAGTGCCCGTCGTAGTAAACACGTCGAGTATACGCACGAGCAGCGTAAAATGCTGCGAGCGTACCAGCAATTGTACCAGCGAGCGCACCAGGCCAAGAGCGAATGCCCTTGTAACGCGAGCGACAAGAAACATCCACGCGAGCGAGCGAGCGAGTGACGGAGCGTCAAACACAACCAATGTTAGCTAACCATACCTTTTCCTTTTCTGTATCATTCATCGTAGGCCTAATCGCTTTAACCCGTCCAGTAATCTTATAATAAATAACATAGTGTCAATCGTACACCAATTCTGTCGAATTATTCCTCAATACCGAAATATCGCGTCAATTCCTTAATTATATTCTTTCCCACGCACTACTTCTTTTTACCCCCATCCCATGCTATTGCGCTAAGCGTAGGCAACAAAGAGGGAAACGAAAATATTATGCTCTCATCCCTTGCGGGTGTGAAGGACCGCATTGTTTGAACTAAATCTTCCTCTGAAAGATACTTTAAATTTTTTAACCCACACTGAAGGGGCAAATTGATATTTGGCCCATGATATTCATTCCATTTAACCCTTTGTCCACCCCTTAGCGTGCTCACTTGTTTCAGACAGCCACGGTTTCTTTCAGGCCTTAGATTTTTCAAGACCAGCTCCCTTGAGCCTGCGTCTCACTGGGCGAGAAAAATTTTTGGTTTTCGTCTGCTTAGCAAGCTCAACGGCCAGTTCGGACAATGGTTCTCGTCGCTTTTGCAAAGACGACCGTATCCGATCGTCTCGAGCTGTCGTGACTTTTTTCTTCCCGATCTCCTGCAATTCGGATGATTACTAGTCATTTTATATGTCTTACGCTGTACTGCGCAACAAAAACCTTCGCGATATGTATTTGAGTCTTCGCTTGCCCGAACAAAATTTTACTTTTCGCACGCTGCGCTAGACCTGGTTCGTGTTTTTTTTTTGCCTTTTTTCAACACAAACCGTTACGTTCCGAAATTAACGAGTGAAAGTAATATTTCACGTTTCTGTGTTTTTCCACTGAGCGATGATCGCAGACTGACGATGTGACAAAAAAAGTCTACATGTCGTATTCGCACAAGTAATGCCCTTCATTGTCTCTTCTCAAGTAATGCACGGTGTACACAATTTTGTTTTGAGCCACTCGAGGTTAATGAATACAAGGAAAACATCTCGAGAAAAAGGACTCGCCGGAAACGTATATAAATATAGGTGTCTAATTCCTTTGGCCAAGCTCATATATATGCCGGGTGTCCCATTTAAATCTTACACCTCATTTATCTCGAAAAAGACTGCTCCGATCAAGTATTGAGTATCGTGTAACTTTTGAAGTTTAAAGGAGGACGTTCGAAAAAAAGTTTGGTCCAACATTCACAATGGCGACGTCAAGATGGCCGACATGTTTTTTTTTAATGGACCCATGACTTTTTGTCAACTGAACATTTGTCAGGCCACAACCAACAAGTTCGGTAGATTTTTTTAATGAAGTTTATCATTTTTAGACACAATTTTTTACTCTTTTAGCGCTATCCAGGATGTACCACGAGGCGGTAAAGCCTTTAACATACCAGGTATAAGTGTGCACGTGCGTGTAGCCGTGAGTTTGTTTGGGTATGTTTAATAACGAAAGTGACGACCCGCATAGACCTAATCCTTGTTTTAGTTTGTTTGGGTCATCAAACAAACCAAAATAAACCCAAACAAACTCACACCCCCACACACACGCACACTTACACTCGAAATATTAAAAACCTCGTGGTACATCCTGGATAGCGCTAAAATAGTCAAGAATGGTGTTCTAATCTGAAGATGATGGATTTGACAAAAAAAAGATTTCCTACACAGGTTGTTAGTTTTGGCCTGACAATTTTTTTGGCGATACAAAAGTCATGTTTCTATTTAACCCTCCGCACTCAAGGCCTTTTATTATATATATATATATATATATACAGGGTGTCCCATTTTAATCTTACACCGGAATTTTCTCGAAAAATATTGCTCGGACGAAATATTGTGTGGAACAAAACTTCTAGGGATTGAAGGGGGACGTTTGAAAAAAATTTATTTGAGGAGCCAAAATTCAAAATGGCGGCGTTACAAAGGCTGACATGTTTTTTTTTCAAACGGAAACATAACTTTTTTTTATTGCCAAAAAATTTGTCAGCTGAAAACTAAAAACTTTTGTTGACAAATTTTTTTGATAAAGTTCATAGTTTTCAAGTGAGAACATCATTTTCAATTATTTCAGATGTATCCAGGATTTGTGTGTGTGTTTTTTTTTTTTTTTTTTTTTTTTTTAAATAGGTTTAGCGGGAAAATGCCTCCGCACCGTAGCAAATAATTGCCGTGTGTCGGGCTTGCACCGACTAAAAACCCCCATTCCTCTGTGGCCTTACAAATTCTCCCGCGGGACGACCGCTAGGTATTACATCGCGGGAGAGGCCTTAGCCGTAGCTCTTCCTGCAGTGTTGTCAGACGACCTTACATCCCCCGTTCCACTCTAGATGTTATGAGTGGTTTAGGGGTTCGTGTCGCTGATTTAATCTATGACTGCCTGGTCTTCCGGCGTCGTCTTCTTCCTCGCACGTTCTGCACGTCGCAACTCCTTCATCACTGCGGCAGCATAAGCCGATACCGCTGTCCATGCATCTGCTGACTTCAGCATCAACTCAACCAGGTTGTCCGGGGTGATGCGTGTCTCCAGCTGATCCTCGACTATCGCGCGGGAGGCACTAAAACGTGGGCATTGGAACAATGCATGTTCAGCGTTCTCCTCGACTGCTACACATGCTGGGCAGTCCGGGGAATCTTCATAATTAACCTTATAGAGATAAGCCCGAAAACAGCCGTGTCCTGAGATCACTTGAGTGAGATAATAGTTGAGCTCCCCGTGTAGACGGTTCACCCATATCTCCACCTTCGGGATTAGTCGATGTGTCCACCTTCCCTTGAGAGAAGCATCCCACATCGTCTGCCACTGGTTGAGACCGGTTGCTCTCGCTTCTGTCCTTGCATAACTGGGATTTCTAGCTCCCTTCTGCTGGTACATCGATCTACGCTCCTCGGCAAGCACCTCAATGGGCAGCATTCCCGCGATAACGTTGATAGCGTCCTCGGAGACAGTGCGAAACGCACAGGCTACCCTCAAGGCACTGACGCGATACGTTGCTGCAGCCTTCCTGCGGTACTCCTGGATTTTCAGTGCATCAGCCCATATGGGTATGCCATAGGTGAGCACTGAGGTCGTCACTGATGACAGCAGTTTCCTCCTCTTCTGTCTGGGGCCACCAACATTAGGCATGAGTCGCGCCAGTGTGGTAGCCACCCCAGCGGCCTTTCTGCTGATCTGCTCGGTTTGCTCTTTGAAGTTCAGCCTCGCGTCGACAATCACACCCAGGTACCGAATGAACGGTTGGGATGTGATTTCGGAGTTTCCAACCCTGAGCGTCACCGTTTCCATCACCTTCCTGCTGGATACGACGAGTACTTCTGTTTTGTGGGCTGCAAGATGCAGTCCAACAGAAGACATCCATTCCTTTATCTTGGCGAAAGCTTCGCTGAAGAGTGCGGTGATTTGCTCCAGGAATTTGGCGATGACAATCAGCGCCGCGTCATCTGCGAACGCTACGATGGGCACTCCTTTCGGCAATTTTAATAGCAGCAGATCATTGTACATGATGATCCACAGAAGCGGTCCAAGTACAGAGTCCTGAGGAACTCCTCCAGTCACCCTATACGTCTTTGGTCCATCCTCTGTGTCGTACATGAGCCACCTATTACATAGGTAACTCGCCACTATTCTCCGTAGGTACCATGGTACACCTAATGTTTTTAGGGCATCCATGATACACTTCCATATCGCCGAGTTGAAAGCGTTTTTGACGTCGAGAGCGACAACTGCGCAGTACTTCTTGGACCCTCTTGCCCATCGTTTCCCTGCAGTCGACTCCTGCGCCTGCTTCACCACTGTATTAATGGCATCCAGAGTAGAGCGCTCCTTTCTGAAGCCAAACTGGCCCTCCGCCAGGAGAGGGTCCACGACCTTCTCAATTCTGTTATGGATGATGCGCTCGAAGATATTTCCCGCGGTATCCAGCATACAGAGCGGACGATAGGATGAAGGTTCGTCCGGTGGCTTTTTCCCTTTCGGGAGGAGCACTAGCTTCTGCCACTTCCACTTGTCCGGGAAGATTCCTTCCTTGAGACACGCATTGTACATGCCCAGGAATATTGCCGGTGCCAACTTGATCGCTGCCTTGAGTGCGATGTTGGGTATCCCATCCATGCCGGGGGCTTTATTGTTGCTCACCCTGGCAATCGCCGTAAGAAGCTCTTCTTCAGTAATGGCTGGGATGTCTTCATCGACGTCCTCTTCGAGCTGATAGTCCTCCTCGGGTTGCTCAGGGAACAGATGTGAAATAATCTTTTCCAGCAGAGCTGCGTCCACAGGCGATGGCATTGGCTGGCTTTTCAGCCGAGTCATTACTACTTTGTACGGCCTGCCCCAGGGAGCATCTTCCACCTCGCTGAGCAGTTCGCCCCAGCTTTCAGCTTTACTCTACTTTTTAAGCAGCCTTTTTAAGCTTCAAGCGCGCCTTCCTGTGCTGTTCTTCCAAATCGGGGAACGAGCGTTTGCCTCGAGCTCGTTGCGCTAGGCGGCGAGTTCGATGACACTGCTTTCGGAGGCCGGCAATTTGTTCGCTCCACCAGTGTACCGCGGGTCGGAAGTCGACATTACGTTTCCGTGGCATTGTGGCATCGCATGCTTCGGTGACCCTCTGCATGACCACCTCGACCTTCTCGGTTGCACTTTCCGCTGCGAGGGGGCTGGTGTCAAAAGTTTTACGAAACAAGTCCGCGTCAAACATTTTCGCTTTCCAGCCCTTCCCGTTTGTCTTCGGTGCCTTCGCTGTTCTGCTGAAGTCACCGCGAATCTCCCAGAGAATCGCTTGATGATCACTGTGAGTGTAGATATCACTGACTACCCAGTGGCACTGGTTTCCTCTGTCCAGGCTACTACTCACAAAAGTGAGGTTTACTATAGAGGAGGCTTCACCTTTAACAAAAGTGGGCTTTGTACCTGCATTAAGTAGTACTATGTCCAATAAGGACATAGCCTCAACAGGGCTTGGCCCTTCCTGTTCGTCACTTTACTACCCCATTCCACAGCCCACGCGTTGTAATCTCCGGCTATGGCTACCGGAAAGCGTTGTTTAGCGTCTGCGACTAAGTTGTCGAGAGAATTCTCAAACTCATAAGTCGTCAGACTAGGCGGTGCGTAACAACTGTAGAAATGAACTCCTTTGACTTTTATTCTCACAAGACCAGTTTCCGTCCGACTCGCAAGATCCTGAAATGGAAGTTTTCCGCAGGACCAAATTGCGGCCTTTCACTTGCGTCAGATTCCCAAGGTTGCGTGTCTAGATGTCTATATGGTTCCGAAAGTATCGCCAAGTCAGGCTTCAGCTCGCGCACAGTCTGCATGAGCAGGTCCTGTGCTGCTTCACACTGGTTGAGGTTCAGCTGGAGTACTCTCATTTGCATCGTTTTTGGAGTGCCTGGAGAGCCTGGAGAGCCCGGGTATACGCTGGACACCGGCTGCTACCTGCGATGTGGGCTGTGGGTGCCCCATCTCCCGCTTCTGCACATATGACACACTTTGCACTTGCTGTGCATTCGGCAACTTTGTGGCCAGTGTTACCGCACTTGATGCAGTCTTTAGCCCGGTCGACGTTGCTCTTGCAGTTCCGTGATAAGTGTCCAAATTTCCAGCACTTGAAACACTTTAGTGGTCTCACCACCTCTCGGATTCTGCAATTACACCAGCCGACTCGGATGATTCCTGTATCAAGAAGTTTCCGGACACCAGGCACCATGAGTCGTATTACCGCGGTCTGAGTTCTGCCATATGCTTTACGCAGAGACTTAAGAGAGTATTCCGTGACTGAATAGTCCGGTCCCAAGACTCTCTGCAGGGCCGCCGATATCTCCTCCTTCGTCGAGTCCTCTTCCAGGTTCATGATCTCCAGATCAACTTCCTGGACTTTACTCTGCACCGTTGCTGATTCACCAAGAACACCTTCGAATTGGTTTCGCAATTCCGGTGCTTTGGCTGAGCTCTCCTTATTCAGAACGATCAGCAGATCTCCCGCGTTCGTTCTGCGTACCTTTTGGACGCATTCACCTGCATCTTTGAGCGCCGGATCCTTCTTTATACGACTCAAGATCTCCGTATAGCTCAAGTCACCCTTTTTGTGGATGACGAGAGCGTTGGGCAGAGTCGGCCGTTCGCGAGGTTTCTGCGCCTTCTTCTGAGGCTGCTTCTCGGATATCTTGTGCGATCTTTTCTTCTTTCGCGCAGTCTGCCACTTCTGCTCTGATCTTTCGCCCTTATCCTCGGATGGACCAGCCAATGGCTCCACCAGCTGCTTCTCCTTCGGCTCCTTTCCGTCGGTCGACGTCGGTGTAACCCGCTTTTACCTCTTCGCCTGACTTTTGTATCGCCAATAAAATATCGGTGAAGTATATTTTAAACACGTTATACCTATATAATGTTCGCTTTCAGCACAGTTGGTGATTTTGTGTCTTCATCTTCGTCTCCAAAATCACCCACTATGATTTGACACTATGTTCAATATATAAATATATATATGTTTCCTAACTTCCAACATATACCTTTGCGAGTTTTTACATATTGCCCTTCCCAATTGAACCCTTTCCTAACACTCTCTACCGTATGCCGCTAACTTAACCTAACTTCCGTTGCGTCCACAGCCATCTTGAGCTCCAATAACCGTATTTGTCATGAGTACAAGCACTATACCCATACCGGTATAGACGGCCGCACATTCTTCTCATTGTTTAATGCACAGACTGTTTGTTGAGTATCTACACCAAGGTGTCAGAAGTATTGGCCATGCTCGATACTCGGTCACCTCTCCGAGTATCGACCATGCATGACGCTGCTTAACTCGAAGGATCGCCGGAGCTAACCCCTGACCGGCCATTAACTAGTGTCGTTTATATACATATATATATTCGAAGGTAGTAGATCGGCGAATGTCTGTAATTGGTATGATTCTCTGTAATCATTTTCCAAGCCCCGGATAATCTGGATGCAGCAGTTGGAATGGATGACTTGCAGCATCAAAAGCTACGACTGGCCTCTGTATCGACGCTCGAAGGGCGTTTATACAATCTGGCGATAATCGTTAAGAGTTTTCTCACCCTTGCTCACTTTTTCCTCTCCTTTTTTCCCTCTCTGTCTTCATCTTTCAATTTCTATCCCTGTCTTGGCTTATGCAAATTTATGACAATGTAATGTTCTTAAGACAATCGTTCGGAAAATCGATTCTTGTCAAACAAACAGAAGAGAGAGAGAGAGAGAGAGAGAGAGAGAGAGAGAGAGAGAGAGAGAGAGAGAGAGAGGCGAGAGAGGGAGATGGAGTGGGAGGCAGAGAGAGAGAGAGAGAGAGGCGAGAGTGGGAAATGGAGTGGGAGGCAGAGAGAGAGAGGGGGAAGGAGGGAGAGAGAGAGGGAGAGAGAAGGAGAGAGGGGAGAGGGGACATGGAGTGGGAGGCAAAGAGAGAGAGAGAGAGAGAGGGGTCGGGAGGGAGAGGGAAAGAGAGGGAGGCAGAGAGAGAGATGTGTCCTAAACAACATTTTATTTTTTGAATATTCATGCGGATTAACATTTTTGATTTGATCGAACTGTAAATCCCATTTTTTTCAAGGGGTCACAATTCAATAGTTTGTATAAAGTTTTGTACACGGTACGATAGCTCTCTTTCTGACGTGTGATTGTAGCAAATGAGGTGCCGCGCGTAACAAATTAAATTTTTCAAGGGGTCACAATTCAATAGTTTGTATAAAGTTTTGTACACGGTACGATAGCTCTCTTTCTGACGTGTGATTGTAGCAAATGAGGTGCCGCGCGTAACAAATTAAATTTTTCTCTTGGAATATTCCATCAATGTGCGTACCGTAATTTTTCTTCCCAAAATCTCTCTAACGATGCTCTAAAAGCAAAACTTCTTATTACTCGCACCCGCTATTTTTTTGCATGATTCTTTTTCTACCATATTCTCCGAAGTATTCATTTTAAGATATACATCTTATTGGCTCTTAGTTTGGCTATATATTGGGTGCACAACTTAGTTCAGTCCGTTTTTTTGCTTAAAATACGCACTTATTTGAATGATAAAATGAATTAATACATTAATCAAAATATTGTTCATCGCTAGCCACTACTTTCCCCATCTTTCTGGTAATTTAGTAATTCCGTCGCGGAAGAAGCGTTCATCTTTTGAAGCCAAGAATGAATCGAGCCAATGTTTGATACCTTGTTCTAACGTGAAGCGTATTCCAGTCAAAGCGTTCTGCATCGATCGAAACAAATGGTAGTCGGAAGGGGCAAGGTCTGGGCTATAATGTGAGTGAGCCAGAAATTTGCACCCGCTATTTTCCAAATAGTTTTTAACCACAATACCAACGTGAGGCCGAGCGTTGTCATGTTGAAAGATTATGGACTCGTTTCTGGTCGCATATTCTGGACGTTTTTCGGCTATAGCTCGCTTTAAACGGATCAATTGTTGCCTGTAGAAGTCTCCCGTGATGGTCCCACAAGCATTCGGTGGGCTTCAGCTGCACTTATCCTCCAATTGAAACAGAAAATCAACACTTCCCGCAAATGGTGCTTATTTGGGACGAAATTCGACATTTTCGCCGCAGTAGAAATTAGACTCGATGCGCAAAACTCAAAGGTCTGTAAACGATATTTGGTTAAGAGATGTTGATACTTCACGATACAGCAAAAATCAGCTGTTGCCGTCAACCATTTATTGTACCTAGAGCCATCTTTTGAAAACGGACCGAATTAAGTTGTACACCTAATATATGTATATGTATGTGTGTGTGTATATATATATATCGACAAGGTGAATGCTGGTTGAGACGTCGTTATAATCATGGCATTGGTGGCATATGAACGAAGCTGTCTCGTATATTCAACGAATTTCCATCACCAAACGAATTGCGAGATTCTTAATACAGAAAGTGAGTGTTGCCGATTCTTTTTCTTCGTACATGCTTTTTCAGTCACCCGGAACGTAGATTTTCACATGGAAGATCTGCATTTGTAACTGGATGGAGGGATGGACCCGTAGCGGAAGTAATATGTTTGAAAGGGCTTCACTCCCTTTGCCAAAACGAGGAACTCACCTCTCCATTCGCTGTGTGATCTCGTTCGTACTTTCTTTCCCGTGAGAGCGCACAGGGTTCCGATCTTGTACAGGAGGCTCCAACCTAGTCCAACAGGGAGAGCCTACGTCTCGCAGATATTATAATACACGAAAACGGCCCAGATCGGAAGAATAAGCAATGCAATAACATGTACACAATTTGTACTATGTGCATATAAAAAATGTATAATATAAAAGTGTATATATAAAAAATATGCATGCATATATACATGTGTATGTATATATATATATATATATATATATATATATATATATATATATATATATATATATATATATATATATATATATATATATATATATATATATATTATATATATGCGTGTGTGTGTATGTACATAAGGGCATGTTTTCAATATTTTTCTCCCCACATTCTCTGGGGGGTTGTGGAAGAGAATTTATCGGAAAACACTCGAGTAGGTAACTTACGTGCCCATTTTTTCAATTCCATTTTTGAAAAACCACTCTCTTCGATCCATGAAACGTCGCGTCAAAGTATATTGAGCAAAAACTTTCGCAACTTTTTTTCTACCGTAACGTATTCTTATGAATAATCTGAATAAATTCATCAAAAATTTTCCCACTTTCGATAAGCCTCAAAGAAACTTTTCAAAATTAAATAATTAGGCTGACGTGCACTTTCCGTCGAGTGAAAATAACAAGATTGAAACGTTTTTCCGAAGTCGTTGCTAATTTATGCGTCGCTTCAAAAGACACGAAAACAAGGAAGCTAGAAAGGGTATTTTTCGAGTGCTTTATTAAGGAGAAGGGGATTGCAACTTGGAGATGGGTTGCTTCGGCCAAGTATCGTTCGCCGTTGTATGGACAAACCGGTTGAATCCTATAGAGAAACGAGTTATTTATTTATTTTCCTGCTGGCGTATCTCCAACGAGTACTGTATGTGCGACTATATTCTGAACACACAAATAAGTCATTGATATATCCTTGAACTCGAAATACGTGGATTAAGAATTGAAATCGTGACTTTCCGTTGCCTTCAGATAAAATTGATATAAAGTGGATTCCTGGTCTTACGAATTCCCGAAAAACTTGAGGTACATGTGATCTAGAGGTTATTTGATATCGGAAATCTTCGTTGTCTCCATTTTATTCACGCAAGTAAATGGTATTATGCTCTATGAAGTGGCCAATCAGGATCGCAATTGCTCGTACCCCATAAAAATAATCTCTTTTTAGTTCAATCGAAATTTCGGGTTCGATCGAAAAAAACGGGACACACCAATCCCTTCCGAAATTTCTTTTACACAGCAGTGCGAAACCCGGTAGCTTTGTCGGCTATTCCGGATAAATCGAGTATAGAGCACATTGTCGACGACACTCGATGTAATTGATCCATTCGCTTGGCTTTTCTCCAAGGATATCGAGACGAACCCTCCTGAATTCTAAAAGATACCCATATAAATGAAAATATGTTCGTAGCAATATAAATTAACGTACAGAGCTTAGCAGAATTCAATAATAAATTAAACATATATAATTCACGTTATGAAATTAAATAAAATTCTCTTTATATGGGAAAAAAAAATCTTAGTGCAATCCGAAAAACGCCAACATATATAACCCATGCAATTCAAAATAGCCCGTAAAAAGTATTTTTATGTACGGCGTAAAAAAATAAAGCATTTATATCCCACGTAGAAATTTTGATGGGGCCCAAATCAGGGCCCGTTCAGGTTGCCTGGCTGCCCTGGTAGGGCACTAATAAGGCAGCCTGAAAGGGCCCTACTAGGAAATGTAACGTTGTGTCACATATGCGCCGGACCGGGTTGCCTGATGAGGCCCCTTATGAGGTTGCCTGATCAGAAAGAAATATTTAATTTAAATAGAACCTCTTTAAATCCAATATGTTTTTTCCATGTCTCACGGCCTACAATGATCTTATTCGTTTCAGCTATTCTTTTTGAATATTAAATATATACAAATTGAATAAATAAAGATTCGATTCGAGTAAATCTTCATTTGCTTACAATATACACTGTAAATCCAAGTATCCAATATGCATGAAATATTTCAAAAATCCAAAATCAAATTAACCACTTAATTTAGGGTTCTACTACAATGATTTTGTATCTTAATTCGTCATACCCTGGCCTGCTGAAATGATTTTGTTCGAAGAAAATATTTCGCCTATGTAGATATCGAACCTAGTACCTTCCTACCTATAGCTACGCACGCTGCCCCTATGCTACCGAGTGCTTGTAACATCTTGGTCGCAGACCTTCATTAGAGACCAAATAAATTCCCATAATTATTTGTTGTATCACATTGAGTATATCAATTAGTTGATATCATTGTGATAATTAAAGAGTTCTATCGATCAACATGCTATTGATTTTTCAAACTTAACCTTATATATATATATATATATATATATTTATATATATACATATAATTCCTCTCAAACAAACTCACAAACCTGCCAAGATCTTCTACCACGCATCCGAGTTGCATAACGTTTTTTGTCGTGAAAGTCCATAAAACCTTTTTTTTTATAGCATTCAGGTATATATCGAAACTCCAAAGCTACGATGTTGTCAAATCGAAGCGTCCATGTGGAAAATAAGAGTTTATGTGCATCTATCGACTGCTGAGGCAGTTATAGGGCAAGCCTATTTATGGCCTAAGGAGGGAAAGCCTAGTATGGCCCTATCATGGAAAGCAGTAGGGCCTATCGGGGCAAGCCTTGTTAGGGCCCTATCGGGAAAAGCCTTAGCAGGATCTTATCAGGGACGGCCTTAGTAGGGCTATTTTAGTATTGCCCAATCTAGGGCCTAGATACTTCCGGCCCAGTCGCACAGTGGGACTGAAACCCAAACCGACGGCCAAAAGTCTAAAAATAAAGTATCGATTTCGGGGATCTGCAATGGTGGGTTAGATATAGTAATAGTCCAAGGGTCGAGTTCCAGACTCGAGAGGGGACGATCCTTTATATCTGCTATTGTGTCCCAGTTCAAAAGTGCCCTTCGCTCGAACCAGACGCGTCGGGCTCTGTGCCTAATTTTCAGTGCGCATTGTAATAATGATGTATGTGATATCAGTTAACGAATGATTTTTCCGAAAATTAACGTATAATTGCTACTGAAAATTGTAAACACGTAGAGAAAAGTTGAATTGTAAAGCGTTGTAAAGCGGCCGGTCTTATTCGAAGTTGTAGATTATGCTATTGTTTAATGGAAACAGCAAAAAAAATTTGCGCCTTATTACGCCACCGCTATTGGTACAAGGTTTTGTGATAAAAAATGCATTTTTCTCGATTTCGAACAATTAAAACACAAAATATGGAGAAGTGATTCAGATAAAAGCTGTATGGTTTCAAATTATCTCTTCAGGGGTGTACTCACGTTGTGGGCCCAGTGCCCCAGTGAGGCGCAAATAGATTTTTTATATCTTTACCCTCAGTTTTTATAGCGGATTTAGATTTCACGCTTCAAAATTGAAATATTTTGTATCAAGTCACTTTCTGCTAGGCATCTTTCAGAAGGCCCAAAATCTTAGCGAAAAATAACCTCTGAAAAAAATGTATATTTTGAAGTGTCTAATCGAAATCGATGATAAAAAATGAGGTTTTTTTTAAATTTCCTTATGGTTTTCATAGCGTTTCACAATATTATAGTCATCCATAATTTTGTGGAATGAGTAATAGTGAGTAAGGCTGAATATGTAATTACTTATTCATATGTATGATACTTTAACATTTTATAATCTGCCGACCATGATCCTGCAGCACCTGGATTATCGAGAACAGATATTTTCGCACTCATGAAAAATAATTTGAATCGTGGTGCAGCTTCAGCATATCAGAAAATTAATAAGTTCATGTCAGAGAAAGTACAACGACCTTTTACTCTGTCGCATGACGCAAAACTTGCAATACGCGCATTATTGCCCCAATATAAAGAAAAGGAGAAGCAAGCTTCGAGGCACGAAGACAGATTTCTCGACAAATTTTCCACATGGCTCAGTGTGTTTTTTCCGCTGGAAAAAATCCAAGAAGCTTCAATACAGTCCAGCAGCATGGGTCGGCCTTCTTTAGGATTTGCTGAAGCTAGTGTGCGCTTAAAACGGAGGAAAACTGAAGATTTGCGTGCAACTAGAAGTACCGAAGAACTGTTTTATGCGGCTCAAATAAGCCTTCGAGCAGCTGGTAAATTTGATGCCGCAAAAGTTGTTCAAGATGTGACGCTGGGAAGCCCATCAGGAGCCCAAAAGTATAGAGAATCTTTGGAACCGATTTCAGAAATTCCTCATAATCCTGATAAAGCCCTATCGCTTGTAACTGAGCTTAATATGTCAAAATCTGACTATCAGAAACTTCGGAATTCAACCAGAGAATAGTGCTGTAAGTTATTTCCGTCGTATAATGTAATATATCAAGCGAAGCTTCAATGTTATTCACCGAAATCAGACATTAGCGTTACAGAATGTAGTGCTGAAGCGAAACTGCAGTCTTTGCGGGATCACACAATTCAGAGAATCTTGTTGATTTAAGACGAAGTTATTAAAAGCTTATGTAAAGAAAGTGTTCGCAACTTGAATTTAATTTGTAAGTGGGGTTGCGATGGCACTTCTGGCCAAAATGCATATAAATAAAGATTCACCGATGATGATGGAAGTAAGTCTGATGCTAACATATTCTTTACGTCGCGTGTTCCATTGCAGTTGATATCAGCTGACCAAGAAACAAAAAATACCCTTGTTGTATGGAAAAATCCCAGGCCATCGTCTACCCGTTTTTGTCGGCCAAATAGAATTCAATTTTTGCACGAAAATACTGAAGCCACAGTGAGCGAAATAGAGTTTATTAAACAGCAGGAAAGTCACCTTGTCCCTTACGAGACTGTCGTTGGCGGAAAATATATAACCGTTTCTTTCAAACTTGCATTCACCATGATAGATGGTAATGTTTGCAATGCAATCACGAGTAAGGCTTCCGCTCAACATTACGATTTATGTCAAGCAACATCAAAAGACTTCAACGATATCGATGCAATGTTGGAAAGAAAAATCAATAAAGATTTTCTACAGTTCGGGTTATCGACTCTGCATGTGTGGATTCACTTCTTCGAATGTTGTTTGC
Organism: Ophion ellenae; assembly: GCA_963210295.1. Lineage (NCBI taxonomy): Eukaryota > Metazoa > Arthropoda > Insecta > Hymenoptera > Ichneumonidae > Ophion > Ophion ellenae. The sequence continues at coordinate 11,151,707 of OY723391.1, forward strand.
ATGTAGGGTATAAACTTGAAATTGAAAAGTGGCAAGCGCATACTGCAAATGATAAAGAAATTGTAAAAAACCGAAAAGCAAGTATACAAAAAGGTTTCCGCATACGATTGGGTCTCATCGTTGATCAACCAAAGCCCGGATTTGGTAGCTCCAATGACGGGAATACTGCTCGACGGTTACAACGGAAAAGACGATTTTTTGACTAGTTGTCATTTTTTGGCAGATCTTAGCTACGGAAATTACTGAACCGTTTTTTAAGATCCTTTTTTAGAGATCTACAATCGAAACGTGCAAAAAAATATTTGGTGTATTAATAAAAATAAGAAAATGAAGATAGAATTTTCGTTGTATTCTGCCGATGCTATCTCCAAAAGAATTCGCATCGTGTATCTCGAGTAATGCACACGGTAAAGGCTGCAATTATGGCACCGTAAAAAAATTATAATTCTGGAAATTTTCGAAGTAGAAACAATGCTTTCTTTCATTGTGCTTATCTTTAATCTGACTACAATATATTGTGTCATATAAAATACAGAGTTGTGTTTGAAAAATCCAATGATCTTTATTTAACTTTGACAGCCTTATCTGCAAAGTTCGATAGTATGGCCGCGGAATTTTCTCCACGAAATGGTACACATTTTCTTCCAATAATTTTGCCATTCAAAGGTACATACATACATTATATATATATACATACATATCGAAGATTGCTATTCGGAACATTTTCTTATAGATATATAATTTCTCCCGCGACCTGAACGTCTGCCAATAATCGAGAAAAAGCATAAGAGATCGGTCGGCAAGACGGATGGAAGAAAGGAAGGAAAGGAAATAAAAGAAATGACGGAAGAGAACCGGCACAAGAGTGAGAGATGAAAAGTTCTCATCCGCATTCCAACTGGAAGGGCCCGGTCGCCACTCTAGGCGAACGCCGCCAAGCTCTCTTACACGACACGAACTTTCCCATTCGACCAATAAATTCTACGTTGAATTATTTATCGGGTTATGAAAAATATATCGATATACTTGAGAAGGGATGCGAGATGTACATGGGCGACATGGACCGGATTCCCTTTCGTAGACATTCTCCTTGTGTCATTAATAGTCTCTCGTAGAAATCCTTCTTGTGAAATTAATACTAATCGTTCGTGTATAGTGGAGAAAACAAATAAATAGAGCCAAATGGAAATTATATTCAGACATCGGCCTCGTACGTAACCCTATACAATGAGAGAATTTTGAAATCACCCGCCTTTTTTAGGGTAGAAAAATATAAACCCGTCGATTACACGATAATAAAATATAGGAAGGCGTTGACAGATAATGTTAAGTATAAAGGTACACAAAAGTAAAAAAAATTATGATTAATCAAATTTAATAATATAACCCATCATAAAAGTTACGAGTGTATGAAACTTTACACAAGTCAACGAAAAAAAAATCGTTGCCCCTGCAAAATTTGCATGTTTTATACCTATATGAACCTATATTTCAAATTACTTCACAAGGTTTTTAAATTAATTTTAATTTCATAGCGAGTGTCTTTAACATTTCATTCAAGAAAGTTTTTCTTTGTTTTCTAAAATATTATATCCTGCTATAAATTAATTCAGTGATATGTCGACGGCAGCAAAGCTATGACGAGTTAATACGAAGTACCCTAATACATTTTGTTACATATGCGGAGCGTATGATATTAACAAATTTAGAATAACGATTACAGATTTCGTGAAAAGAGTTTTTTTTCAGTTCGGGATAGAAATAAAGGATCCAGATAAATTCGCAGAAAACCTTGGCTCGTTCAGTGAAGAGTAAGAAGAACAAGTATACAAATTATGGAACATAGGTATCAGGGAAGATCAGACACACACACAAATGATGGCTGATTATGGTTGGAGTTTGAGGCGTCACTTTCTCGACAAGTCGCACTCAAGAAAGTCACAAAAAGACGCTTACCCGACGGAAAAATATTTTAAAGCTGACATTCATCAATAAAATTAATTTGTATTGCATAATTGTATTGTCCGTATTTTTATGTAGAATATCAATATTGAGTGTTGAATTGGGTAAAGAGATAAGATTTTAAAAATATACAGTTTTGCGGCACCAAATCGGCTGCTGAGTTGTGTTGTTGACTGCTAATTTTTCGTGTAATACTTTTAAAGGGCATATTTTTTTATCACGAGGATCCAGTAATTCAGCGAGATTTGTTGAACCCTAGATGCTAATTATTAAATATGCTTTGATAAGCTCAAACCGGAAGAATTGCAGAATAAATGGGATAAGCAACAAAGGACAAGTGTTCAAAGGTCTTAGAGGGTTTCATTTGCAACATAATTATATTATTACTAAATTATTACATTATCAGTATACATAATGTATATTTATACGTAACTATATATACAGTATATTTATACATAATTATATTATTAGTAAAAACCGACAGTAGTGAACATACAACCGACGTAAGTGCATTATACGAAATACTGGATGTGAACAAACCTTTGGGAAGTCTCTGAGGAACTAGAAATAGTAGATTTACAAAATGTTTCGTAAAAAGTGGACATGGTGGAGTTATTAGCTTTGTGTGTCGTCGGTCAGACGACATACAAAGGAACATTGGAAACATTTAAAAAAAAAACGTTTGTCGTCATATTGGATGTTTGACAGAGTTTTTTATTGTACGTCTCGAATATTTTTGACGAGAGAGCATTTTTCCCCAGTGGCTCACGTGGCCAACATTTATATAGATACTCTCTCATATAAAGATGTCTCTGTTGTCGCGCCGAAACGAGCGAACGTTGCTAGATAACTGGAAAACGTCAGCGCGACGCCTCGAGAAGTGGTTTCGGCGAGTGATCTTGGCGCCGTTATTCATTCGATTTGCTTTTTTTTGCAGTGAATTCACATTTTACATTTGCCCGACAAATGCAAAGGAAAACGAAATATAAGCGGATAAGGAACGATAAAACGAAGATACGAACCACATATGGCCCCGTCACATTTTTTATCCATCGGTATTTCTTTTCTTCCGTTTATGCATAAATATAACTGTATCGATTGCTGATAAACATATTTGCGATGTTTGCATGCTCGGAATGCAACGAAATTTTTTTTCTACTGTTTTTAAATGTTTTGATCACTGGAAATATATTTTTTGCAGCTTCAAGTTGCAAAACTTAAAAAAATCCGGGAAATCCTTTAAATACATTGAAAGCCTATGCACAGGTGCTCGCTGTAAACAAAGAAGTTCCGAAACATTTCCCTCCAAGATGGTTCAAATTTTCGGAAAATGCCGAGCACTCCAACTTCCGACATTCTACAGCGCAGGTAGTGGAGATTTTTTCTTATTTTCAAAATAGCAGCCGTAGAGGGAAAATAATCGCTATAAGAAAAGCTATCTCTCTCGCTTTTATAGCGGTTCGATCGATGCGCTATTTCGCGTTGCAACGAAATGGCGAAATATCCGACGTATTTATTGGATGCACTGACTTTTCTGGTTCAACTTCATTTCTAAATGAACGAAAGGAATCATTTGGTAAAAGAAAAAAAAGTTGGCTTTCTGGCTGAGAACTATAAATGATGAATATTTATTTGTTAGTGTACATTAAAAAAGTGAAAATTCATTTAAAATGTTTAAATTTCATTATTTCGATCATTATCCAAAATCTCTTCCAGAGATCAAAGGTCTGTAAATCTTTAACAAAAGCAAAATGATGCAAGGTTCAACATTACTACCATAGAAAATTCAGTAAAACGGCCTCAATGATCGGCAAGCCAATGCACGAATAAGCGCATCATCTGTTGATCGGCGAAACTTAATGCTAAGGAACTTTATCAACGCTAATAACGTATGCACTTTTTTGGCTTTGGATAAATTACTTTGGTGCACAGATTGCACGGGGACACATAAAAAAGCGTTGGTAACGAGAAACGGGTCAACTCGTGGATATGATGACCTCACAACTCTGCACGAATCGTATCCTATATACCCTATATTCACTTTAGCACAAAATATTTGTCTCGATAGAAGATATTTTCCATTGCCACGATTTTCTAGCTTGAAAATTGATTTTTTCCGAATGATACGGATATACCCATGCTGAGGTTGGCGAAGAAAATATTCGCCCACTCCCCGCTCAGTAGGAGGATGGATTTTCTTTCTTCCCAGCCAAGAAGTCAGTGAAAAGCGTTGGAGAGTCGAATAATACGAGATAAATCCCAGAGTCTCTTCGAGAAGTTTGACGACATCGGGAGCCGGTCTCACGTTACTTGCTGGTTGCTCCACTAAGAGATTTTCACGAAGCTTGCGATACATTCCGGAAAGCGTGGATTTCGTTCAGATTTTTCAGACTCCTGGAAATCTCCCCCCCCCCCTCTCTGTTTCTCTCTCTCTGTCTATTTATATATTTTTATCTTCCCCTTCCCGTTTTTTCGATATATACGAAGCTTAACTTTCTCACTTCCTTGCTAGTTTCTCTCAATGTACCAGAGCTTTGCAGCTTCCTTGCAGACGTAGAGACTCCACTGATATCGTCATCGGTTGGCCAACGTGGCCAAAGCTTTCCGGAACCGAGAAAAACCAGTCGCCTAAAATAACTCAAGAACGCCAGCCTTCTCTTTGCCGTGAATTTCACATTATAGAGCGAAAGATCATGTAGACACGTGCTTCGAGGTAAAAGTATGGGTTTATTTGGGTTTCGGCCGCAAATGCATTACCGAAAACAGATCTGTGCAGTGTTTCTTGTATCCGCACTCAATCTATGAACGACGTCCAACTTTGGAAATGGATACTGCATAATGATTATCAAACCGCTAGAAGTGTTTCTCGGCAACCATTTTTATTTGAAGGTATACCAGAATCAAATATGTTCCCGCCAATGCAATATTATTTTCACAGTTTAGAAACAAAGTGGCGTATGTTAAAAGGAAGATATGTTCTCACAATATACAATACTTCATACGTATACAAGTATTATGAATTACCCACGTGTTTGATCTACTATGATAATGTAATCGCAAGCGTTGTTTTGTCAGATTCCAAAGCAATATACCTTTGTGAAGAGGAAATCAATATAAATGTGACAATGACGACGGCAAATATGCGAAAGTAAAATACCGTCCATATTGTACATGAAGAGAATGTCGAATCTCACTTGCATCCATCTCGCTTTTGATTCCATGCCCGAGTCGAAATTTTCGAGCCGCGTTCAACCCACAAAATGAAGGCGAGCAGAAATCGGCGTGAGCGGATTATTGGGTATCTAAAGGAGGGTACAATGTTTGAAAGTATCATGCGTTAGAGCCTCCGATGAACCTCCGGCATGGCAGAAAGTAGACTTTTTGACTCAGAGGAGGTCAGTTAGGCTCACAATTGAACCTACGGAACCTCAGGTCGGCCTACTTCGAGCGCTCCCGCAGAACCTACTGCCCCCCTTTTCGGCCTACTGTACACTGCTAAACAAAAAAATTAATTTATATAGAATCTATTTAAATAAAATAGGTTTTTTCCTTGTCTCACAGCCTACTACGATCATATTTCTTTCAAAGATATTTATATATATTAATAAAGATGAGATTCAAATTAATCTTTATTTGCTTACAATGTACACTGTAAAGCTAAGTGTACTATATGCATAAAATATTTCATAAGTCGAAAATAAAATGAACTTAATTGAGAGCTTTACCACAAGGATTTTTATCGTAATTCGTCATTCCCTGGCCTTTAGAATTGATTTTTTTCGAAGAAAATATCTGCCCTATATGCGACTTGAACGTAGTCCTACCTAATCATAACTACGCTCCGCTGCCCCTATGCTACCGAGTGCTTATAATATTTTGGTCGCTAATTTGGCATAAGAGGCCAAATGAATACCTCTAACTATTTGTTGTATCACATAAGCTATATGAATTAGTTAATATGATTGTGATAATTAGAGAGTTTCATCGAATAACATGCTATAGATTTTTCAAACAAACACACACACACATATATATGTGTATATATATATATATATATATATATATATATATATATATATATAAAATTCCTCTCTCTCCACCTTCTCTACGCCCCGCCCCTTTGATATGAGTGTTGCGATAAAGATGGACCGTTAGTTCAATCAAATAGAAAAATTGTTAACTCTACGAAAATTCTATTTAAGGTAAATTTAAAAAAAATAACTAGATCCATTCAGTGAACTCAACTAAATTGTTTTTTTGAACAGATGAAAATGTTGAATTGATGAAACCGAATCACAGATTTATTAAGATCAAATAAAATATGAAGTTGGACGATATTAAATAAATTGATTTTCTATAAATAAATATTTTTGAAATCAATAATTTTAATAATGGAATGCAATAGGAAAAATTTGGTTCTATGAAAAATCTAGTTAATTCAAATAAAAAAGAATCAAATAGACGCGGTTAGTTAATATCATATTTAGCGGAAAAAAATAAAAATATGCCTCACACATACACGTGGAAATATTTTTTAAATTTTCGACGTGCTAAAAATGAAAACAAAGAAAAATCAAACATTCCATTTAAAATCGACGGTAATCGGCTGTCGCCATTTATCAACTCATTATTGAATTAACAAAAAAAAACAAAAAGAAAAAATAAAGAAAAAATCGAATGAGGTTGAATTCTAAACCGACAATTTCAATCCTTTAGAACATGAAATAGACTATAATTAACACCCTAACGTTCCATATAGATATCAACATTATATGTTATTCAGATCTACACTGCCAGCCAAAAGTTTTCGGACACTCCACATGATCGCAAAACTTTTGAGCGCTGGATAATTGCCAAATAATGTTAGAGTAATATAATTCATTTAATTTATTATTTCACGAAGATACTATAAAGATCTATATAATTAAGTAATTATACAGAGCTTTATAGTATCTTCGTAAAATAATTATTATTCTACCATAAGTTTGCAATGATCCAAAGTGATATTAAGTTTTGCAGTTATCTGAAGTGTCCGAATACTTTTGACTGGTAGTGTATATTTGAATATATTAATGCAACCACATATTTCGAATATAATATATATATATATATATATATATATATATATATATATATATATATATATATATATATATATATATAGTATTATATAATAAATACCGTCGCTTAAAAGTTTAGATACACCAGTCGATATTTCTTGCTGCATTAAAAGTTACACAGCTTCGTAAAAAAAAAGATAACCAAATTTACTAAACGGCGTTTTGACGGGAATAAATTCAGCTTTATATTGCTTTCCTGAAATTTTTTTAAAATAATTTTCTTTTCGACCCGGTACGCACTTTTATATGTGACTGATTTTCGGCTTTTTTTCGACCATCGAGAATTGGGCGCATGACTTATGAAAAAAAAGTTTGTTACGTTTATCCATGATAAACTTAAACGGGGTAGCAGGAACTCCATTTGCGTTTTTTTTAAGTTTCGTACGATTTTTTTCGCAATGTTATTTCATTTTTTAATAAAAAAGACTAATTCTAGATAATGCCATGTAACTCAAGAATTAGAGGGTTTAAGAAGAAATGTCAAGGACAAAAAACGTCGCGTAAGCTTATACTGGAAAGACTGGCATTTTTTAAGAATTTTCCTGTGAGATTTTTTCTCACAGGAAAACGCCCATTAATCCGATAGAATTGGAGTAAGACTGTATATACAAGGATTCGTTTATGAATTGCCTATAAAATAATAATAAATCGATATTAAGCAAATTTAATTGTTTTCGCATATTAATATTGCACTAATAATTTTATAAGGGGACGATGTATTATTATTAATTTCGTATTACTTTCGTCATCGAACGGGTTATCGATCAGGCCACAATGGAATGATGATGGAGGAGATATCGAATTTGGGCCGAAAGCAGGTTAGGTGGGGTCGAGGCAACAGTTTGAGATTGAAAGCAGGTTAAGGAGGCCTGTGCTCTGCGCGTTTCACTAAAACTGGGGGTCGAGAGAAGGTTTGGGAGGTCTAGCAGAGGCTACCCTGGACCAAGAGGAGGTCTCTTCATGGCACTGAACTCGAAAAATGAGGTTTCGTCGGTTCAACGGAGGCTGGCGGCTTATGTATTACAAAAGAAATGGGTCCTGCGAGGGTTCAGAGGAGGCTAAAAATTTCGACTCGGGTGCTCCTTCACTTTCGAATATCTCGTTCTTTACCCCGTCATATCGAAACACCTACAAGTCATACGGGAAGCAACGTGTAATTCCTCCTATACACGAGAAGTATACAATTGTTTCGTTCCCGAATGTACACAGACACACGCTCATCATATATCTATACATATGAATGGATTCATAGCAGGACCAATTCCGAACTCTAGCGGCCGTACAGGGACGTTTGTCACATACGGAGACAGTCCTGATATTTTTTTAGACACAAAGGTGCATATCCGTGCTGTTTCCAATTATTACAGTTTTTTAGATTATCCCGTGTAGAAATTTGAGTCGGGAAAAAGTACTGCCCGTTATCTGCCTTCCCTAGATAATATCAGGCCATGGTCAGACCTTGCAGCGTGGATCAGGTTGGCCATGTAATAGATTTTAGGTCAGGCCACGATCCGCCGTTCCCTTTTTTCCGGAACTGGTTAGGAATTTGACAGGAAATGATCAAATCCTGTAAGAGCTTTCGGCGATTTACCCGAGTAAAATAAATGGTATTAGGCGTTACTGATTCTTATTATCCCTTTGCACTCGAAAGGTGGTTCTCGCTCTCCTCTTACTACCCGAGCGCAAAAGGCCTCGAGTGCAAAGGTTTATTTCACAAGTGTCACAAAATCATAAGCATAAAAGCACACTGTAAGCATACCACTTCTGTACGTGGTACAAGAACAGGTCGAACTTTCATCCTCATACGATGGCCCCTTGCTTACGCGAAGCGCTTTCAAGCCACCCGGCGGATTGTTGGCGAAATACATTCAGGTATTGTCGCCCTGCCCGAAAATTGATATTTCCTTACAACGCGACAAGGCGTTCCAAAACCACGAATGACCTGCTTTGCCTCATTAAATAATTTTGTTATTCATTATGCTCAAATCATTAGTTATTGTAATTCCTAGGGGTGTGCGGATACCCGATTCACTCGGGCACCCGATGTTCGGATCGAGTCGGGTAACCGACGGGTTACGTTTTTGCATTACCCGCCACTATCGGGTACCCGAATATGGTAATCCGGTACTCTGAAATTTTTGGTACTCGTAAACGTCAAGCACTCTTAAACTTCGAATATTCGTAAACCACTCGGAGATCCGTATCTATTATTGATATTTATTTTTATTTTTCATTTAGGTGTATCGATCAAATAATGTGAGAAAACGAAAACTCAAAGAAGGCGATAAAACAAATAAATGATAATACTGTAAAAAATATTTTTTCGTCTCACTTTTCTATCCTGCGTGTGTGTGTACGTACGTTCGAGTGTGTGTGTGCGCGCGCGCGTGTGTGTGTGTCGTTTTTGCATTACCCGCCACTATCGGGTACCCGAATATGGTAATCGGTTACTCTCAAATTTTTGGTACTCGTAAACGCCGAGCACTCTTAAACTTCGAATATTCGTAAACGACTCGGAGATCCGTATCTATTATTTATATTTATTTTTCATTTAGGTGTATCAATCAAAAAATGTGAGAAACCGAAAACTCAAAGAAGGCGATAAAACAAATAAATGATAATACTGTAAAAAATATTTTTTTGTCTCACTTTTCTATCCTGCGTATGTGTGTACGTACGTTCAAGTGTGTGTGTGCGCGCGCGCGTGTGTGAGTGTGTGTCAAAGGAAAAAATGTACAATAAATATCTTCTGTTCGGGCGAACGCCTGAAAGTTTTTAATTGTTTAATGTGAGTTTTGAATGGAGATAAATCCCAAAAAGACCAAGATTCAACGCCTTGCGTTTATTCGAAGCGAGAAGAATGTAGCTTCCATTTGGCATTTTAAAATTGAAAATATCTTGATTGGTTTCTGCGATATAAGCGTTTGAAGAACAAGTTTTACCTGGAAATAAATTTATAAATGACAAAAAATTAAGTTAAGAAGTATGAATCGCCGAAATTATCAGCTAGCACTAGATAAAATTAATGAAAATTCGACGAAGAATCTTGCTTTTATTCAGTTTTTCGACATTCAAATATCTCGATATTTCCTGAAATGCGGGGGTCTTAAAAGAATTTTGCCTGAAAAAAAATGGTAAATATATACTGATCGAAAATGGTAAATACATACTGATAAAATTTTACTGATCGGAATCAGCATTTGGTCTGAAAACTGTTGGACATGATAAAATAAGTTGCCTAGATGAAGAAAAAATTGATATCAGATAAATTTAGTGCAGCACCTTACTAATCAGACAACTTTTCGATACTCAGAAATCATTATAAAATCGTACCGAGGCTTATGAAAGTCAATGTTACAAGCCAATGAATAAGTTTCAATCTTCAAATTCTAAGATAATGATTAATGGAGAGCTTACCCGAAACCGTCGAACTGAAGTTGAAGGCCTTTTTAACTAAATTGCACAAAAGGAAACTGGGATAAGGTTTAAAACGTACTGTTTATCGAAAGTGATAAAATTTGACTGCTTTTAATCACTGTCGGACTCATCATTATTATCGTCGTCATCAAGATCACTCTCCAGGTCGCTACCAAGATTGCCAATGTCTTCTTCTGGAAAATAAATATCATTAGTTAATATCACACATTTCTTCATAAAAATTTTACAGTAAAAGTCATGTCAACTATACCCTTTGTCGATGTTGATTCTTCGTTCAAAATAATGTCGCTCAATTCTGGTAGTTGGTTGCCGGAGAACCACGAAAAATCGGAACGTCCCTCGTTGTCATACGATACAAAATCTGTGGGGCTGAGGTCTGTTGGATTTTTCGTATGAGCGTTGCTCCATATTTGTGCAATGTATTTTATCCGCTACAAATGCTGCTCAAATTCTGTTTGACCGGCGGCAGATTGCACCTATCGTAATTTTCTAAATGCAGATTTAGTTAATCAAGCCAAATCGACATCATTAATTTTCGTTTCGTTGTATATTCTGCACGTGATTTCTTCTAAGAGGTTGAACACATTCTCGGTATCAGAAGTAAATCTGCCTACATCTGCGACATCCTCTTGCCCAAATAGGATTTTACAATCGGCACAGTAACGGTCCACGACTGGTTGCCGGAGAAAAAACGATGGCGCGGTAATGGCTATGTAAGCGGGCCAGATCCGAACCATGCATGGTTGTTAATGGTAAACCATAAATGGCTGCTAAGACTTAGCCAAATATCATACGCCCATATTGGCCTAGCAACAGCTGCCGGATCTTCTGCCGGAAATGAAAAAGAAAAAATTAAAAAGTTATGAATATAAAAATCCTAGTAGTATTTTTTTTCTTTTCTTATGCTATGTCCATGTACATAGAATAATTGCATTAAAAACGCGTTCGACATTGTTCAAGTTTTTACTGTTGTTCTAGTGTTGAGCGCCGTACCCACTTAGCCATCCTAACACGTACAGAATTCTTCGTTTGTTCGTTCCTAACTTATATGCCGATAATTTCATTCGTGACATTAAAGTTTACCGACAATTTTTTTGGTCCATTTAGGCTGTGAAAATAACTCGCTCGTTTTGGGTGAAGTTCCGAAAAGCATACTCCTCTGATCGAGCTGAAATTTTGCACCGAACTTCCTCTTAATATCCTAAGAGAAACCGTTAACAAATTTTTGATGACTTGCAATAGTTTTCGATATATCGCATTGTAAAGTTTATTATTTCACGCCATACGAATATATCTATATAGCCGATAGATACCCCCCCCCCCCTCCTCCGGCCTCGCTGCTTTCTGGCAAACAGTGCTCGCCCGTGCGTGCATATCACTTGCCATGTGGGATGGGTTTGTTTGGGTTTATTTAGTATAGTAGGAGCGCAGTACAGTAAATAACTTTCAATATACTACATATCGAAAACTATTGCTAGTCGCCAATATCCTTTTAAAGGTTCTCTTAGAATATTAAAAAGAAGGTCTGGGCAAAATTTTGGCTTCATCAGTGGGATATGCTTTTCGAAACCTTATCCCTTCTTTTACGTATTATTATTACAGTTTATCGACCTGCATTTGCAAAACGCCCAAAAACAAACCACCAATGGCTGGAATAGATCTGGCAAGCCGTTTATCCACATACAGTACCGCAATGCTGGTCCACGAATTATTGGCCGATTATCATCAAACCGTTTAATGGTTGATTGCTGGCATTTTTGTTACGACAGGCGACCCTATATGGGTGGTAGCATATGGAATTTGTCAGGATCGTCAATGGCCTTTTTTCCCGTACGATATAATGCGGGACCGGGCGACTCCGGCATCTTCTTTTCGATTTTGAAATTATAGGCGACATTGAAAATGTTTGAAAACAGTATTTTGGTAATGCCGTCAGCCATACAAAAAGTTTTTGAAAAATTGAACCGGCTTGCTATAAGACAGTTCGGTTAAACTTGTTGACATTTTTTAAAATGCGCTCAGGCCAGATGCTGCGCGCCAAATGTTTGAACACAAACATTTTCGTAATAAATGACAAAATCTATGTACATTTTCAATATCAAGCGGAATATGATAATACCGTCTGTAATTTTTTTTACATAGCAGAAATGGGATCCCGCGAATCTGCTACGTTTTTTACCGTACTGCCCAGCTAGTCCGGTTCAGAATCATCCAATCTAACGAATTTATATGGTTTTGGCCATAAAACGATGCGACATGGTTTTGATCGTGGGCTCTCGTACTATAAGAACTGTACATCTGCTTTGCTTTTTACCCCAACAAAGATATTAATAATTGATTAGGATAAACTGATACATCTGTTTTAATTTTGGTCATCATTAAAAGCATTTATTTCATCAATGATAATCGACGAGGATGAGAATGCTTATCATAAATACCAGACTTACAATAACTAATGATTTGAGCATAACGAATAATCAAATTATTCAATGAGGCAAAAAAGTAAAGCAGGTCATTCGTGGTTTCTGAATGCCTCGTCGCCTTGTCAGGAGATATCAATGTTGTGACCAGAAAGGCATTACCTGAATGTATTTCGCCAACAATCCGCCAGGTGGCTTCAAGCGCAGCGCTTCGCTTGAAGGTCTAATACTTATTACATGGGAAATCTGATCCACGCTACCAGGCCTGACCATGGCCTGAATCGAGGGATGGCAGATAAGGAGCGGTAACTTTTTGCCGACTTAGATCACTACAAAAAATATAGCTTACTGGAAGATAAAAGTACTGTGCATAATGAGCACACCTACGCACAATTTTTTTCGATTAAAGAGGAATGTTTTTTTTAAATATATTTTATATTCTTTGACCATTTATAGAATTGTCCGGGCTTATAACTTTTACCAACACGTATGCACCTTAATGTTATGAAATACAAAATACGGCCATTAACGATTATCGAGCGTTTGAAAATATGAGTGGTATCATAATAATAGAGTTGTATGCTGGAACTGTTAAATATCTCGCAATGAACCTTTTGAAGAAGTTACGAGATCAATCCTGTTCATTTTCATTCAGAACAGAGAGTGGTCGGTTTTCTTGCAATATTGGTTGGTTACAGAAAAACTATGAATATGTAAAGCATCTGAACAGGTAAATTCCAACCTTACCATACGAAAATCTTATTCCAGACAAAGACTATAATATCCAAAATTCGTAGATAATTTGTTCAGAATTTCCTGAGAAATGTTGCTTTTTTGTTCCCCTCCCCATGTCATTTTTCATCGTAATGGACCAGACTGAAAGTAGCGGTCGGCGCTTTGTCTTTTGTTTTTGAAAACGGGTCTGAAGAGACGAAAGGGACTAAGCGGATGAGGGGCGGCAAGAGAAGGCGAAACGGGCCGCAAAACATAATTTTCGATGTTTCCATGACGCTCATCGTCAGCGCTCGCGGTTTCGCTTCCTAGATTTTCAAGGGACTTTTTCTCACAAAAAGAACGAACTTATCGTCATGAATCCAACGCCATTCTTCGGGTTTACCAAAATTGTTCGCGGAAACCTAGGTCAAAATTAGTTCGAATTACTTTTGTTACGATATACATAGCGATATAAATACTAATTTGTACATCAGAATACTAAAGTAAATCGATGTATACGTTTTCCCTGAAAAGTGTAGTCGGATCCAAACGTACTGGTTCAAAAGCATATACGTGTACTGCACTCAATTGCTTACGGTGACAGTAGCATAAAAGACGACGAAAAAAAATGTGCTTCGATCGTTATCTGTCTATAGGTACATTGATGTATACATATAATACAGCGATACTATACTTGCGATAGGCATGAGGGCCCTGGGAAAAAGAACGAGAAACTAGAACGAAAGTACTAGCCAAGGAAAGAATAAAAACACTGAAGAGGAACGGTGAGAAAAAGGGAGAGAGAAATCAAAAAGGCTTTCGCGGTTTTTCATCCGGCGACGCTCTTCGGCGACTGCTCGCGCACTCAGCTTCTCGACTAACCGCATGCATCGCTGTGCACTTAAGAAACTTTTCGAAAGATGTAATACCCCCATGTTGGCTTCGCTCGTTTTACTTTTGGATCGCTTCTTCTTATATAGATTCACAATGGATTGGCGCGGTGGACCGCGGTGGACCGGATTCGTCGGAGATATTATATTTCGCGAAGAAGTACCAAGGCTGTCATACTGCACGAATAAAGGATGACCTGAATTGGTAATTGACGTGAATCATCTTTATCATAACTGGTATAATATCCATGTTATGCAGATTGCTAGGTTTTGAAAATATTCTCGGATAAGTAGATGATTCAGTAAATATATCGTTTTGAGTATGGATGCTGTTACAGCTAATTACCGTAAAAACTGTTTTATACCTAGTACCAGAAAAATTAGGATACTTAGTCGCGCGGGGTATTGATTGTTATTCATTTAGGATTCCACACGTCTACGACTGAGAGCCTCCCTAATATCACTCCGTCTGCCTATCCATCCGGCTGTCATAGCAAAATATCTCGTCAATAGCATGCGCTGGAGAGCTGGAATCTTGCAGTTGTATGCAAGAGTTTGCCGCGAAGCCATGGACAATAAACAATTCTGAATAAACATGTTTTACAGGCGTTTCTCATCTATGTAAATTCAGACAAAGCTCTTGTTCGTATCTGGGCATGTTGGACATCAAAATTCGGATCTTGATCAGTGCAATGAATTCGCTCGCGTGATTTGAAAAAAAAAACAATGCCGCCTTTCGGTTCTTTCAAAGGGTCATTTAAGATTAAGTCAACATGTCACCACCGAGCTGAAATGTTTTCTGGACATTTATAAACTCTTTGCTGATCATCCTGTGCAGTTTGAATACGGTCCACAGTATCGTTTTTTGGAAAGAAAAAAAATCGGCAACTCGACGTATTTCGTGGGCTATGACATTACGCTTAGAGAAAACTCTCGATCAGTTTTCAGTACATTATTAATATATGCTAAGTGAATGTTACCACGGAGCTGAAAAAATAGGTACGGTTCGACTAATTATCGGACTTGGTACCGTGAAAATGAGGATTCACAGTACCGTTATAAAATCATTAATGTTTTTGATCGCGACTTTGTGCGAAAATGACGCACACAAAATATTAAACTGTGCAATCATGGCAACGTCGTGGACGGCACAAATGCTACCTATCTTATCGGTATTCGGTAATTATGCCCGGGAACCTCAGACTACTCGGTCAGGATAATTAACAACGAATATTATTGGTACTTATTCTCTTAATTAGTAATAATTACTTAATATTAATTTGATAACTATGTTCAGAAATTATACACTTCTAGCCATTTATAGGCAAAGATAACGCGGATTATTTTTCATACATAAACTTTTTTTTAGAATATCGGAAGATTATTAAAGTTTTTGATTTCTTCTTCGAGATCATAGACAGCTTTAGTACACACTTTGTCTTTCCAGCGGATTTTTTTTACTCGGACCGATATTCATTTTTCATAGCTCCTTGCGCCGATATCTAGGTTACGAACGATTACGAATATACCACGATTTACGACGTTGCCAATTCGTTTTGCATTAATTGAGCGAGAAAAAGTTACAGAAAATAATTATACAAAGTAATGAAAACACTTAATGTAATCACCGAATGTTCAAAAATACATCTTTTTACGAATAGCTGTAGAAAAATAGTTCGAAAACGCACGTTTAATGTGACGATTATTTGAAAGCCAACAGGTGGTAACAGTTAATCGGCTCTGTGCATAAGCATAGGGCGCTCCCCTCGTACTTCACCCCCGATGGCTAAACCCCATAACAACCTTAACCTTTTTCCCTTTCACTATCTATCTCACAGAATGTTGTGTGAAAATCTAAAAATTGAATAATAGAAAGACACATGAAAGTATCAACAACAAGCAATAAAATGAGGAATGTCGTGAGTTTTTTTGTGTAAATAAACAACAACAAAAAACCATTCCTAGCGACAGCCAAGGACGACAATGTGTTTTAAGGGGCTATACCAGTGTGACACTTTCAAAAAATCGATTTTTTTGCCTTTTTCGACAGTTTATACTTTCAAGAATATCCTGTAAAAATGTTAAGGCCGTATCTCTATCATTTTATTTTTAAAAATCGATAGTTAAATCTTTAAACGCGTTTTTCTCGAAATTAGACTTTTCAAATTTGCTGACATTGTAACCCAAAGAGCAATTATCTGATTGACTCGAAATTTGTACTGAGCACTCTTGAATATATTTACTCTACAATGACCTAGGATATTTTTGATTGGATGAAAATTGACGATTTGGCATTGAAAAAAACGACCATTTTATAGGCAAGAAAACAGACTTTTTTCATAACTACGCCATTTTGTTAGATTTTGATATTTTTCGAAAATCCTACGGCATGGTACAGGAAATACCTTCCAGTTTAACGACATTTTTTCTTTTTTCGGTTTCAGCTACTCAATCGGCCAGCATCATGTCAGCAGTGGAGGAACTTTTTTTTTGCGCCTCCGAAGGCAGCGCATAAGTCGCTTGGTTCTCAATATTTTTCTGTGCAAAAATTATGTAATATAGGTCAAATATAGCTAAATATATTCTTAATTTTCCGAAACATTTAATTGAGTACTTTTCTTCCAAAAAATTCCCGAAAATCAATCAAGCTTTCAGCGTTCACACTGGGATAGCCCCTTGAAATTCCCGAACGATTCTAATCTAACGCGCCAAAAAAATTATCCTCCTCGTGATCTGTGTGTTCCTAAAAATGTTCCGCAATATACTTCTTTGAAGTCGTCTGTTCTTCTGTCAACAAGCCCGAGCACGGATATCAAAGAAAATCGATAAAGCATTCAACCGCGGTCCGGTGACGAAAACTTTGTCCGCTTTTAACTCAAGTAGTATACTTTATTCGAAATCCTCCTACGGCGGAAAAGCACAAATACTGAGAGACCAACGCCAGACTCTCGTCAACACGTTTCGCTTGTACTTATCGCGGGGTTCTATGTGTTGTCGACCGCTTCCATTCCGGGTCCGATCGCGCTTTGTTTCACGGAAATTCGATCTACCGAGGAATAACATCGCCCAAAGAGCTATGGGACTTTTAGGCGATAGTTGCATTAACGCCATTCCGGTAAATCGTTAGAGAGCAAGTCTAACGGAATAGCTGCTGTCGTGTGAAACGGCTTTTTCTGCTCTATGCTATATGTGTGGCATAGAGAGCCGAAAAAACCGCTATATATGTACACGTATATATATATTCCTTTGTATTCGCGAAAACGAATCGTCGCTGCCATCGCCACACGGTCCGACTTTTTTTTCAACGGTTCAGCTGCCCAAATAGCCTGATCCAATTATATCAACGGCCTCTCTTTATCGGGTCCCCGTATACATACCAAACATACAAAGCGCCTGGTATTCTGGTGTTACTGGGCAGAATAACGAAGGTAATCGAGGCAGAAAAAAAATATGCCGAGTGAACTTTTTCGTGATGTAGTCAATATTTCGACAGAGGGAAATTCGCACTTCGTGTCCGTACTGCATTTAAATTACAGTACAAAAAAAGTTCTCCAAAACCGAAAAACACATGCGACTTTTTGCGTTGAACAATTGCATTTCCACGGCTCACGTGCCTCATGAGCAGATGATGGTTTTATGAGCGAATGTTACACAGTATTTCAGTACTGCGGAAAAAGAAAATTGTAAATAGTTCCTAGTGGATTTATCAGGGCGAAAAATGTTTGAAGGCCACAAAAAATGTCCCCATATTGCGACGATGAACGGTAGAATTATTGAACGACTTGGGATTAATGGTGACCGAAATATAAACAATGCCAGGATTTTTAAGATGAATCAGTGATATTTTTTTATATTTCTTTATTATTTTCATTTTTCAAATATCTGATACTAACATGAGTATAGTAATTTTTTCATTGCGGTTATTTCTTAACCCGATGGTGTTGAAGTTGCATCGTTAGAATGCAACGAAAATTTGTTATTATTTTATTTTTTATTATTAAATCAAATACTTTTTTTCAGGCACCGATTGCAGACTTCTAAGTAACCATAGTTAAAAAGAGTTGCAAAATTTTCGTAGATAAACCTGCCAGAAAAATTTGATCGACCTAAAAAAATTCATTTTTATTGCATCCCAACGATGCAAACTTCAATTTAATAGAAATGGAATATGTTATCATGATTCCTATAATTGCACTCAGAAAAAAGATTTATTAAGGACAAAGAAGTTTGTCTCCCGGCGAATAAGTTTTCTTATTCGTATGGAGGCCTACTACGATTTTATCAACAGCTAAGAAATTTTTTGTTTAAGTTTATGTTTAAGATTTACTAAGATTTTTTCTTAACATCTAATAGGACATATAAGTTAGAAGAAATGGGTGTTTTATATCCGACAAATAGAGTTTTTCTTAACATCTAATAGGATTCTTCATAATCCCCCAGCTGGTTTTTTCGAGGAATTGTGTCATTTCGTCCGTCATTATTTTCTCACTTGAACGTTTTTTCTCACTTTATATTCTTACTTACACTTGAATAATTCCTCACTTTCGAGTTCCTCACTTCCGAAACGCAACACTGACACTTGTGCCAAAATCATTGGCATAGGAAGAAGCTACATGGTAAACGTATGCGTGAGCTACGTCTGACGAGCGGCCTGCTGTCGGGCCCGTCGCGTTGAAGGGCAAAGTGCGCATGCGCGCATTAGTGTTATAGTCGCGGAATAGGAGGTTTTCGTGATTGGAAAATAGTATTTATTTGATTTGGGGAAATATTTATTCAAATGTTCTATTTTAAATATAGCTTTTAATTAATGTGAAAAATCAGCACGTAAAAAACATATTTAGTGACGCCGAATAAATGCCGTGGTCACAATCACATAAAAACTGTCTTCATACGAGTGAACATTTATTAATTTCTAATAAATTGTGTTCTAATGAGCCAATTTATTAGTACATAATAAATCTTTTTTCTGAGTGTGCACTATCATTGTGCAACATGCATCATGTGAAAACTGACAGCTGGATGACACATATGCGACATGAATATTTTCGTGATAAATAAATCATATTATGCCTTCCAACATTGAATATATATTCCAACATTCAATATATAGACAGGTGGCGTGGTTTTCCATAATTGACCGAATCGCCAGCCAGCTGTGTCGATCTTTAAATTGAGAAGTTCTCAACTACACTTTTACTTCATACGAACCAGAACTGGCAGTTATACCACAGCATCTCACTCCTATACGGATATTTTGTTTATAACAATGATTCACATTTATAAAGGATGTTTGAAAGACTAGATCGCTTTCGGGGCATATGTAAGGGACTTCTAGTTATCATTCAAAAGCTTCACACGACCCACACCTCGCAGTTATACCACGGCATCTCAGTCCTGTATGGATATTTTATTTATAACAATGAGCCATAATTATTAGGAATTTTTAAAAGACCAGAACTCTTTCCGAGCGTGTGTAAGGGACCTCTAGTTGTCATTCAAGGCTTCCATAAGACCCAGAACTCGCATTCATACCACAGGATCTCACTCTTGTACGGATATTTTGTTTATAAAAAGCATGTATAATTATTGAGGCTGTTTGAAAGACCAGAAATTTTATGGGCCTCGTGTGAGGGAGTTCTAGTTATCATTTAAAATCTTTACACGACCCAAAACTTCGTTCGAATATTCGTTCGAATATTCGAAATTCGAAAACGCTGCTTGCGTAGAACAGCAGCGCTGTTCTTCGATTGTTTACGTTGTGCCACTGATGACGTGGCCAGCCATGCCGCGATAGGCGCATAATTTCTCCCACCAGAGGCCGCACATATCGACCTAGGTCGTAGAGTGGGGACTCGCGCGTACATCGAGGTTTCACTGTACATGCATGCAGACCTGCTACGAGTGACGGCGATTCTACGCATATTGATCTCCTCTAAATCAGATCCGCGGCATAAACGAGAATTTGCGATGGAGGGGAAGACTTCCTATCAGGGAAATTAGTTACTAATTCAAAGCGCGTCATCCACGTATTCGAAATAGCTTCCGGCAAATTGAGTCTTCTTTATAATGCTCGTTGAGACGAAGGAAGATCGAGAGGAGCGATTCTTGAATGTCTCGATTATCGCTATGTAGCTATTAATGTAGCTCCTTCAAACTATTTCGTCTCAAGCTATGATGTCCTATTTACGAAATTATTGATTGTTCAATCGGAGATACATTATCCGAATTTCAGCTTAATTAGATTGAGCCCCTCACTTTGGAAATACTCAAAACCGCCGTAATTCGCGTAAAAAAATTCTGAGGAAAAGAAGCTAGCATAGAAACGATATACTTTTTTCGCCATACCATTGGCAAGAAATATTAGTGATAAAAAGGATCAAACAAGTCTGGTCGATGTGTATATCGTTTTGACGGTAACACCGACAGTACGCGCGATTGGTGTGCAGCTGCGACGACTGTCCGTGTTAGGCCGCTTTGATCTGGGCTAATACTTGAATGTATCATCACCGAGTTTTACGGAGTTGCTTTTTTAGCAAAAATGGTATAATCAAATGATTTATTATTTCGATATTTTTTTAAATCGATCCGACGTTTCCGCGACTATATATACATTGCAAATACACATTGCTCCTGAACAACCGCTGGAGCATTCCTGAGCATCTCGACTATATAGGAGCTTTAGAAAACATCGGCAGAGTATGGTGGAACTGTCGGATATCAAATCGTTACGAGCTCCGAATTGCCAGCAATAGTTTGCCATAGTTTTCCCTACTCAGACTGCGTCTCTCTTTCTCTCTCTCTCTCTGCTTCTGTCTTTTTCTTCCATTTCCCGTTATCTTCCATCTACCTCGCCCTCTTTGTCTTCCTCTCATTGCAATGTTTTAATCCATGGTCATGGAGCGATCCACCCAAATCCGCTCTCTGCAACTCACGATATGCGGGAAGCTTAGGAGCTCCGAGATATTCCACCTGCCCATTACAATCCAATGGATATAGCAAAAGCGAGAGAGCGGAAAGCTCGAGAATCTGCAGAATACTACGACGTGCCTACCTGCATACAGATGTATGTACATCGCCATCCAATTGGCCTCGTTATTTTACAAATCGGTTTATAACATCCTAAATTACAGAAGTATTCAAATTCCGCATTCCCTTGGCTATCAATTTTAAACTACCATCGCTTTTGATCACGACTTTAACAAGCCCTAGTTGATGATGATGATTATTTATTCTTAATCTTCAGTTGTCTTCATATACAGTGTGCCGCTGTGGCTTTTATTCTTCGAACATGTGTGATAGGATCCTAAGTGAATAATTATCATATATTTATCTTACCTTTATTGTTGACTTGCATTGTTTGTCCTTTCTAACTAGCACATGCTTTTATATAGTCCGACCTTCGAATAAGAAACCAAAAGCCCCCAAGGGGAAGAGTTTTTCTTATATATCGCATACCCCCACCAGGCGCGCGCTCCGCGCTCACTACCTCTGTCTGTCTCTCTCACTCTTTTCCGCATGCGATCCTCTCAACAAGAAACTCGCTCGAACGAGTTGCAACTTAGTATTCACATCGCCCATGCAAAAACGTTTTAGACTGCGCGTGGACATTTATTTAGCGAATTTTTGTTTCACGTTAATATACATACTATTGAATATTATTGTGTACTACTGTACTACTGTATCTGAATTACTATTAACTGTTATAAAATGACCGAAACTGTAAAGAAGCGTAAGAGATCAGACTGTAGTATACAAGTCGAAGAAAATATTACAGAATCTGCGCCACAAGGTGATAATTTAAACAAAGAGCTTTATGTCCATATTGTTTTATCCCATTTATATAAAAGAAGAAGAAGTCAATATCTCTGAGGATTCATCTTCAATGGCAGAGTTCGACTCTCTTAAAAATATTCCACCGTCAGTTAAGTGGGTTGCGGATCAAAATAATACGTAACGAGACGAAAACGCTTTTCTTTACGTCTCGGAAACTTTTGCTGTTTTATATGAAAATCTTTAAACGCCCTTATCTTTGTTTTTATTTTATATGAAATCTTGTCAACACATATATGTATCTTTTTAATGAATACAAAAAATTTCTAATAAACTTGTAGATTTTTTGTTACATTCACACACGCACACACACATACTCACGCACGCATGCACACATCAATTTACACTACAACGTTCACTCTATTTTGCGCGAATAATCTCTCCCAGGCCGGTTTCTTGACCAGAAGTTCCGCGCACAAAATTCTGGAGCTCGGAGTTCGAGTGGGACTGAGGGAAGCGCTCGAGTGAGAAACTGGGGAAAGTTTCTTATTGCCGGGGTTCTTATTCGGAGGTTGGACTGTAGTTCGATGTTTCGCGACTCTAAGAATCCCTAATTTAGGGCAGAAAAACTCGAATTTGTCCTCTTTTGTGAAGTATTCGATCCTTTCTCGCACAGAGATAAAAATCACACGGATCAATGGAATTGTTTATTTAGCCGGCGAACGAAATAAAAACGAAACAATAAAACATTTGATTATTTCGAATATTCGTTCGTTTGATGGAATAAATAATTCTTGAAATAATTTAATGTTCCATTTTTCCGATAAACATTTTGCTGGCACCTTCTAATGACGTATTTAGTTAGCCTAAATCGTTATTCTTTCAGTGCAGACACCGTCTTACATACAGGTCTGGAAACTCGGGCGTTTTTGCATGGTGGAAAGTGTCATCGTTAGTGAGGCAAAAACGTAGTTCTTCATTTATCCACTGGAAGCGCTGTCAAGTAGAAATAGTCTTATAGATATAGATATACAGCAATGGAAAAATAACCTGCTGACAGCCAGTACACGTGTTCACAACGTTTCTAGAAATCTAAACTACCTGAAACGCTCCGGTAGAACCGCATAGTGTGGACCCGGCCTTATCCTTTGCTATATTTTATTATATTCGATTGCGGATGCGCCAGTTCGCCTATCCACAAAACTAAAAACGGCACAAACAATGTTTTGTAAACAACGAACTCGCCAAACCAACAAATCAATAAAAACGGTGCATTTCAAACATACACAATGCGTTTATTTCTTTTTTTATTCCTCTTTCATTATATTTATTTACAGGTTTTTATTAACATTGTTAAAAAAGTAAAAGCAAGAATAAACGTAGTAGAAACGAGCAAGCAATGCAATATACTAAGAAAAAACATAAATTATAAGGAACGAAAATTTAGACCGCACAAATTTGTTCATACCCCATCTATTCAAATGACGAAAGACCAAATAAAAATATTACAGAGTTCGAACGTACGAGAAATAGAGTCTACTGAAATAATAATTCCCATTCTGCCCGGGGGTTCAGCAGTGAAAAATACTCAATCATTTTCCATTTATATCGCTCTCACAAATAATATTGGGTCTGTTCGTTTTGGCTACACTTTTCTACACTTCTTACGCCTTCTGAGAACTTTATATTACTGTATCTATTGCAATTGTAGCAAGTGTAGCTAAACCGAGCAAACTCTATGTTTATTTCGAAAAATATGTGCCATTGCACACGTGTTCGGACCTGCGTTTGATTGGCTAACTTCTAGCTACCAGCGCTTCGGGCGGCAGAAGCGAGAACTACCTGTTTGCCTCATTATCTGAGTCACTCCCCACCCGAGGAGTTTCCAGACCTGTATGTAAGACCGTGAGTGTAGAGCACAAACATTCCACATTAAATGTTCTATAAAAACTTTGATACTTCATCGTACTTCCCAGCGTTTCGGACTTGTGCATAGAATATACCGAATATTCACGAGTACGTGGATAAAACGGAATCAACCCCGTTACGCTATGAGGTGCGAAAACAGGCCCGTGTGGCGCGGTGTTAAAAATAGACAAAGGCAAGTACGAAGTCGATACCTATTGAATTCGGTTCAACGTGACCGTATCATATTTCCGCTTGCATACACACACATATATACTGTATTTATCCAGTACAAGCACATCAAATATGCATTCTGCCTTTCTCTCTGTGTGCGTGCCTATAAATGTTCGTGTACTATCACGTGCCATATATACGTGTGTATGAACGTATCCTACACTCGTTTTTCTCATGTTTCGCATAAACTTGGCCCACATAGAGTGTCAACCATTGCTGTCTCCTAGATTTTTCCTTCGGCATGCTTTTGCCATACGACAGTACGATATGTGACCTGCGTTCTTCTTATTTTTCCATTTTTCCATTTCTTATCTCTTTTTTTTCGATTTGCCGCGTATTTTCCTTCATATCAGTTACACACACACACACACACACACACACACACACACGCACGCACGCACGCACGCACGCACGCACGCACGCATGCACGCACGCACGCACACGCACGCACGCACACACACACACACACACACACACACACACATGCGTACACAGGGGAAGGTAGAACGTCGTTTTCTTGGGTTATTCCTCGTCAGCTTTCTTGCTCTCGTAGCACACAGAGTCGTAGAGAAAGGAAGACGCTTCTCCAGACTGGGTTTTACTTTATCCATGGTGCGATAGCTGTAGGTGTAACGTCGCTACGTGTCGAATATGTTCAGCCAACCTCGGGCTTATCGGACCGAAAGACCTGGCTCCACACTGTATATACACCGGACGATATATAGAACCCTCACGACTTCCGCTCTGTTCTGGAACAAAAATGTCACATCATCACGAAACCCGAGAGTTAGAGGAAACGAATAAAGTACAGAGAGAAAAAGAGTATAGGAGGAAGACGAAAGGAGAGACGAAGAAAAGCGTAAAGTTGAGTGCGCGATAGAGGGATTATGAGTTGCCGCGACTTATCTATCTCACGATAAAGCAACAAGCGGTGTTCGCAGACGGTGAATATTGAAAATTGAAGACATTTTAAAAATTATTGATTGATTTATACATGAAAAAGATAACCCTTTTTCAAACATGATCTGTACGAGTATGACAGGCAGAGTGGTCCATTTAAAATGAACATCCTTAAAATAAGTCGCCAAAATGAAAACGTAAAAAAAAAATATTAAAAAATATTCACAGTTTTGAGACGAACGTTCAACGGGAATATATATATTTTTCAATTGTCAGCGTGCCTGTGAAATGATTATCTGGAATCGGAAACAATGAAAGTTTTCACGAGACCTTCTGAAAGCGTATAGAATTATAAACATATATATATTTCCTTCGAACGCATAAATCGAATGTACAAAGTCCTCCTCGAAACTCTATACATCTTTTGGTGCAAAGTTGTTTTTTACGACTTCATTTTTGCAATTTATTTGCAGTGGGTATTTGAAATAGAACACCCTGGATATGTGTTCCTGTAAAATTTGTTTTGCGTCCAAAGCCGTTCTTTTTTTTAGTCAAAACTGGGTTCGAGCCCAACAAACCCCAACATTTAAACTCAAAGAAGCAAGCTCCAACTCAAATAGACCCAAACAAGTCGGAAAATTACAAAAACGTTTCTTAATATTTATTTATACTTTTTACACGAAAAATGTTTTCCCAAAGATCAGTGTACTTTGAATCATGTTCATTGATATATTACATAGCAAATATGATCATAGATATAGGATATGTAGAAAAGGAGCGTAGTAGTGGAGGGGACACTATAAAATATGCGATAAAACTTTCCTTTATCACCCCGCGTTTCCCTTTGTTATGCAAGTGCTCGTTGTCCTGGCCCCTTTATGCTATAGACTCCCAGGAGATTCGCACCTGATCGGCACTTGCTCTTTTTACGTCTCTTTTATGGTGCACTTAATGTCGTAAGCACGTCGATTAAATCGTCTTAGAATTTCCAATGCGGTGATGTTTACCAGTTTCATGAATACAATTTTCTACTGAATTCATTTTTATAGAAATTTACATGATGCACAGTCGTATATGAGATTTCAGGATAATGTATGAAGGATAAAAATCGTTGGAGGTTGAAGGAAAAGAAAATTGTAATTCTTCAAACCAATTCTTTAACCTTCTTTATTCTTTAAACCAACCAAACAAACCCAAACACCCCCAAACAAACTCAACTTCTTTAAACCAATCTCTCATTATCCTTCGGCCATTATTATTCAAAATCACTTTTTCTGCCACAAAAATAGTTGACGTTTTATCGATTTTTGAGCAACTCTATTCGGGGTTTTAAAAATTATTAATCAGACCAAACAAGCACGAGGTTTAGAAATTATTATCATGCGACGTCGTGTGTGATATTTGAGTATATCTTGTGAGGAGCCAGGAACAAACAAAATCGTCAAAGATAGAAGAGCAAATGCTTGGGGGCCTTTAAAAATGATTTTACTAGAACGAATACAGTTGACGTTTTATCAATTTTCAAGAAACTCTTCAGGCTTTTTAAAATAACTAATCACATCAAACAAGTACAAGATTTGTATGCGTTTCACAATAACATATGGGCCGAAAAAGCATTTTTTTAAATCTACAGATATTACACAAAGTGCAACTATCTCATGGCATTGAAAATGTAATCAGACATTTCTGGTAATAAAAAAACAGGTAAATGTCGATATCCATCCATTCATCCATCCATCCATCTATTTATCCATCGATCCATCTAACCATCCATCCATCCATCTATCCATCCATCCATTCCTCTCTCTCTCTCTTTCTTTCTACATGTAATTTACATATAATTTACACTACATTACAATTTTTTACTTCGGATGTACACTATATATCATTCGGCGTTCTTCCACCAATCATAGGCATTGAGCGTGTTGCAGCTCCCCCCACTCTACTACAACATAGTGACAGTGGAGTGGGGTTAGCGTTCGTTTCGTGTGACATCCAGATCTCTATGCCCAGCCAACCTCAACAAACACATACATTTTTAAAACCATTTTCAATGCTAAAAGCCCTATCCGAGTGACATTCAAATCCACTTTATGTTTCCTACGCAGCACAAAACCTCTATGCTCATATCTTGGAAATGGGCATTTGCCGGGCTCGCGAGATTTCAAGTGCATACAAAAAATCCGTTTGTATTCGGAGTAATGAGAGCGAACATTTCTAATGGAACGCTTTTTAGATATCGCATAAAAGATAAGTAAAAGGTGGAACGGTAAGCTTTACCCAGGAGAGTGGAACCCGTATGCATTCTTCTATATTCACAGCCGTTTCCTTGGGGAATACTTTTCAATGCAAACGACATTCCCATCTCTCGGCAAGAAGTGGCCATTTTTGGACATCCACAAGTGTTTTCCGAAAATAGTAGTGGTGAACATGTTGAAAAAACGCAATATACGAGAAACCAGCTGCTCAAGTATTGTCAGTGAACCGCGGCGGTGTACGCGGAGAGCTGCACACCACGAGCTTATCGCCGGTTTTGAGCTCCCTCGCCTCTTTTTGGCTGTTCATGCTTTTTCTTTTTTTTCCTCTCTTGCTAACGATCCTCTCGTGTCTCTCAGTGTCTCACGAGATGCGCCGCGACACCATTATGATTTGTGATAAAGATATGATTCAGCGATGGAAGAAGAAAATCCAAAAGAAGGAAGTACGCTCGGGGATGTGGACAACGTCGACGAATTATGAATATATACCTATATCTAATTCTTGGTTCCGTGTAATTTGCACTACATGTATGTACACATGCATGAATGGTATGAAATGGTCCCAGAAGAAGGCTATATATGCCTATATACATACCATGAGAGAAAGGGGGAGGTGGGAAAGAGCGAAAGGGCGACATGGACCATGTCAGAATAACATCGTGGAGCCGAAGCAATGCACTTCTGTACACACATTCGCGATGACACATTGTCAGAATGTATACATTTAAGGCAGTCATCCCGTGTGATGGCTCTTTTTTCGCTTTATTATGGATTTTTTTTGGCGAACTAAATAAACATACAATTGCGAACTTTCACCACATATTTATTCATATTTTGAGCACATTTTACAATTTTTCCGGCCGAAATCGTCGCTCATTGCTGAAGTACACGGCACCTTAGCCACTCATCTTCAAAAAAGGTTTTTTTGTGGTGACCACGATTGCGGGTGTTCTGCTTGTGTGAAACAAGAAAATCAAAGGGAATTGTAATCTGTAAAGTGTGAACTCATTTTTGAACTAGGATTATTAAAAAATATTGAAAAGTACATTTTTTGACATGTTGTTGAACATTTTTTCGTGAAAGTCGTTGTTTTTTCATGACTTCTTCAATATGAAAAAAACGGCTCGATGAACCAGAATTATCCTAGTTTGTAAAGTGACTGAAGAAGCGCTGAAGGGGTTACTCTACAGGACGGAAGATCAAGCACAAAGAGAACGTGGAAAGCGAGACGAGGAAGAGTATTTTTGCGTGTGTTGTATGGAATCGTATTCAAACAGCAGGCCATATGAGAAGTGGGTGCAATCCCTGCAGTGCAAAGCATCGTCGCACGAAGCCTGCACTGGTGGAGAACTTTCATATGTGTGTCACAATTGTTTGTCAGAATAGCGATTGATTGGCCTTCTTGCCGTAAAGTTTCTCCTTCAATTTATTTTTTGGTTTGCTATATTTCACTATCTAATTCCGTGATATTCGTGAGTTTATATTCATTTCAGTTAAAACTTATAAAAATTTGTCAGACTGAATAAAAAAGTGAGACTTAGATTAATGTCGAGGTTAGGTTTATAAATTTTTAATACAGTTTTTTAATAACAATGTGTTTGGACATAATTTATACCCATGTTTTGTTCCAATTCCCAGGCGTTTCAACTCACCTCGATAGCTGTTTCAACTCACCTCGATATGAGCAGATTTGAAACAAAACGACTTATTGTAATTAAATGGTTTTTGTTACAGGTTACCTAATTCTTGGAGTCATTTCTCGTCGAAAATCGATTAGTCGATTAAAATTCAACACAACGTCTGTATATTTACCCGAATCTCTCGTTTCGAATGCGAGATATGGGGTGAAATCTGAGAATTGTTTCAACCCTCCTAGGTCTCCCCTACCGCTACGAGTCTGCCGAAAAAATTGTACATATACAGTCGAACCTCGATATAACGAATCTGTAGGGAAGTTCGTTATATCGAGTTTTCGTGATATCAAGGTTTCGTTATATCAAGATCATGTTCTTAAAAATGTTTTTAACAAAACTACATAAGTACTATAAATATAGAAATATTTTTTAAAGAATGATGATTTAAATTAGAGCAACTTTTACAAGCGATTAGCAATTAGAGCACTGTGTAAATTATTATGTTGCTGTATCAAGGTCTCGGGTGTCTATCGCAAGGGAATGGACAAATCTTCGTTATATCGTGGTTTGACTGTATAAAAATGCTGAAAAATATGCATTCCATTTTGGATTAGTAATATGCATATTCACAACCCTTGACTGATCTACAAATGTATCTTGATAAATTTGTTCGGCATATAGTTCAGTATGAAATTCTTCTTTAACAAGGTTATTAAATATTCGATAATATTAAGATATTCGATAATGTCGCAACGCTTTCTTTTTTATTTTCCATACACACTTTTACACCCTATTCCACCCCCTTAGGAATTGATATTCGAAAAATCCTTTCTTAGTGCACCTCTACGCCTTCTAAGGGGCCGTACGTAAATTACGTAACGCAATTGGGGGGGTTCGGCCAGGCGTTACGGTCTACGTACTTAGGGGGGGGGGGGGGGGGGGGCAAGATTTGCGTTACGTCACCATTTTAAAACTGCCAGAAATAGCAACATTTCTGCATGTTCAAATTTTTTATTTGAACCTCGAGTGCGTTTTCACCGTGGACAGCTTACAGCTTTCTATACGCAATGTCAGTTGAGGGGGGAAATCACTGTGCAAGAACTTGCACAGTAGCTGTTCCACATCTCCCAAGCAAAAATGGAAGGAATTTTTTTTTTATAATTCTCGAAAGTACATGTATTGAAAAATATGTTAGCAACATTTTTATTCACAAGTTCTAATATTGACGGAGTTATAGTCACTTTAGTGAGAACAAGTAGCGCGACCGGTTAGTGCCCTCAGTCTCTACAGGTGTGGCATCATTTACAATAGATAAAGTACAAGCTCTTATTATTTTGTGAACTATCATGAAGATGAAGAACCGACATATCACCCGTGACTAGATACTTCAACTTAACTATCAATATTCTATAAAAAAAATCGTAACTTTATATCAAGAAGCACGAAACGAAAACTTTAAACGCGTTTTTCACGAAACTAGTTTTTTCGACCTTGTCCCAGCAAATACTTGAAAACTCATCAAACAATTTTCAATTTTTTTAAAAACATTTTTGTAATCGCAGTAACTAAGGCTGTAATTTAAATTTGATAATTACTATTTTTAAAGCATGCTTGAATACAGATAAAGGGCCTTGAAAATAGAAAAAAATGTTCAAACTGTCAGCATTTTGAGAAAAAAAACCACAATAAAAACGGCTACGCATAACGATAGCTACATTTATATAGATATCGATAAATGGTTGACTTTGAATGTACAGATAACCTTTCATAAAGATATCGATGGGACAATAAAGAGACTTTTTTTTTGTCATCGAATAAAGGCATATATCTCGGTTAATTTTAAAGATTTTGTCATAAAAATTGGTATAAAACTAGATGAATATCTACTTCATAGAATGAGTATAAACCCGATCCTTTCATAATTAGTTATGTCTACGAAAAAATCGCAATTATTGACGACAAAGCACCCGTAACGTAACGGAATAGGGGGGGGGGGGGTTCTGGCCAAACGTTACGGTCCCGTTACGTGGGGGGGGGGGGGGGGGGTAAACATTGAAAAATTTTGCATTACGTAATTTGTGTACACCCCCTAAGAAACATATCTTTCAAATTTCATGTTTCTATCCTCAGCGGTTCAGGCTGTGCGTTGTCTATGTATATGTAAATCAATCACGGAACTGTTTTATATGTATAGATATACAATTATAATTGTACACAACCTCCAATAGTTTACCTTCTGCGAAAATAATGACAACAGTACTGATGATTTCGGTCACGAATGCAATTTCATTTGCAAATATTTAACACTCCATTATTGTACAAACGACATCTGATACTCTTTAAGGGACGTGGTATATCGGAAAACGCGTAAACCATTCGACCGCCCGAAACAGGGTTATCGAAGGAATTGATGTGCGCGTCTTTTGCTCCACGTACACCAAGTTTGTACTAAAGTTCCTTTTTGTTGGGACTCGCTCCGTCGTATTGACAACCCCGTATATTTCTGCAACAATCTATTCGAAAGGATTCCAAAAGCATAGTTTCCTCTCGATGCGAAAACCGCAATAGGTTAGTGATGATCCTCGTCTAATAGCTGGAACTCCAAAACTATTCCCGGGAATAACTTCACCCGAAAAAATGTAGGATGCCTTCGAGGTTAAAATCGATGAGTCCTTCATAAATGAGGACAAAAAAGAGATCAAAACTCCGTGTTTTTGTTCGTTATTTGCGATGACTTACATTTGGTACTTAAAAAGAAAATTAAGAATCAGAGCCACATGGAATTTTTGTTTTCAAGCAGTCTTCACAGACCAGTCGGCTTGCACTCATGTAACTTACGATGCTGTCGGGTCGTCTATTATTATTCAAAATCTATTTTTTCATCAATGTAGTTGACGTTTAATCAACGTTGAATAAACTCTATTCATGCTTTTTAAATTGATTAATAGCACCAAACAACCACGAGATTTATAAATTCGCATGATGCAACGTCGTGTGTGAGATTTGGAGATCGTTTGCGAGGACGAACATAGAAAAAACCGCAAACAAAATTAATAGAAATCAGTTTTCCCAGCACGAATGAAGTTCGCGTTTGCGAGATTTCCAACTCTATTCAGGTTTTTGAGCATTATCAATCAATGATTAACAGAAATCATTATTAACTTTTAGCATTCCTAAACATTGAGTATGAATGTCGCTTGGGGTTTTTATTTCAACTTATTGTTATAGGCCACTCCTCGAGCTTAAAACTTACCATGCTATTTGGCTTTCTGATAGCATCGTATTGCCTGATTTTAGGCAAAGCACAGAAGTGTAGCTTTTCATAATTTAAAAAGTATCCACACAGTTGACAGGACCCGCACGACACCCCGTTCAATACATGAATACAATCAGTATACACTGAAAAAAAAATTGCTCATCCAACCAAAATTCAGTTGGCTCAACAAAATATATCTTTCAATACGTTCAACTTGATTTTTGATTGGCATAACAAGCGTTTTGTTAATCTAACCGACAGTTTTAGTGATTTGAACTGTAGCTTATTTAGCATGTCTGAGCAACTGTTAAAACAACAAAATTTCGAGACAACAAAATGCATTTTGCACATTCAACGATTTCTTTTTCTCAGTGTATGCAAATGCGGTAAATTGAAATTTAATCTAACACGAGTTTTACCGAACATCATCTTTTTAGCAGTCACCAGTCACACAAAACGAGCCATTCTAGTTTGACTGCGTTACAGATCACGTAATTTCCAGCGCCGGGAAGAGGATGGTAAAAGAATTTCAAAAAACCAATACGAAACGCGGTTCGTCTTATTGTATTGTGTAACGATTAATTCTTCGTTAACGTCCGTGAAATACGAGTCACCGAAAATAGCCGAAGATACCCAGATCGGACCCGAAATATTTCACGGTTGGATATCTCGGCAAGTAGAAGTACTCGTTAGTTGGTACCAAATCACCGTAAGCAACGGAGCTAATATCGTCGCTTCCCCGTCGAAGAGAATATCCGAACATTAAATCTATCAGGGGCGAGTGACTAAACAGAGATGAGTATTTAGTTCTCTGGTGACTTATTTCTAATTGCTACGGTGTGCGTTGATTTATTTGTTGCCATCAACATCGGTACGACGTATTATATATGCCAGACATTGGAGATAACAAGTAAAGGATATCCCTGTGGCAAACTGTAAAAATATACGAATAAAATGATACCGCGAACTCCCCTGTACATTGTATTATTGTTAATTGTCGCAAATGAAGTTTATCACGTAGAAATAGCATTCTCGCTAAAACTTCGATCGCTAATAAAATTATTCTCTCATATCAACGCATGAGCAATAAAAGGGTGAACGCGAAAATGACTATAATTAACAATTTATTATCACAGTTGAAAATAGCGAACGAATAAAATAAGAACAGTTTATTACAATTGAAATACTCAACGGATCCAGCACCTACCTGCCACTTATAAAGAAACAGCGGATCGAGCATGCTCGATCGGATCTTCGAAAAATCTCGATTCGTCTCTTACACTTGCCCATAGTGTTTTTTTACATGCCTCCTTAAGGCACAATTCCCTCAAATGCAGGCCCTCGAACTACATCCGTATGCTTTCATTGGCGGGGCACCCTCCATTTCTCCGTGGAGCATAGGCTTGAAGTGGCAAATCTGAAGAATCTTTGGGCGAAAAGACACACAAAAGCTCAAGAGTTTGCGCCGCGCTATGTGTACGTACAGCAGAGTGGCCCGATTGTAAAAGAGTAGAAGTGCCTTCGTCGACAACGATTCTTCGCGAGTGAAAAAAAGCGGGGATTTTATCTGAGGTTGTGCAGAATGAAACTGCGAACGTCGGGAGATGCGAGAGTAAATCGCAGCTAAATCGGACAGGCGGAACATACAGACGGACTGATAGGCAGCCAATCGGTACGCTTGGGAAGAAAGGGAATCAGGAAAAGAAGAGAGCAGACAGCATTTCGTATTCAAATAGGACATTTCGCTTCTAAAGTTGTGCATATCGTTTCCCCAGAGAGAGAGAGAGAGAGAGAGAGAGAGAGAGAGAGAGAGAGAGAGAAGGGGGGGTCGGAGAGAGGGGGAAAGAGGGGGAGAGAGAGAGAGAAATTGAAGCAGACTATCTAGCATCGTTTTCACCTCGTTTTTCGTCACTTCTTTGTTGTAAAGTCTTGTGGCTCTGGTTGATTCATGAACGCTTGTTTCCAAACAGAGATTCCTGGTGCAGTCGTCCATGATAATGGGCGACGCGGGTTGAAACTGTCCACTATGTTAAGCCGACTGCACAAATTGCCATAATTAGATAAGACACTTTATTCTCATATTCATAGACTACCAACAAATATCAATAAAATATATGCTCATATATTTTTTCGTTGATATAAATCGCTAGGTCTCAAGTCTTGCGTACGTGACCAAGCGACCAACGCATACAGAAACGTTTTCCAGGATTAAGTATCGACATTTCACGGCTTGCATATGTGGCTGAGCTCTCAACGTTCCCATAAATATTGTATAAGAGTAAATTTTATGGCGCTTCGCCTTCGGAGTGCGTCCGTTGTGCAAAACACTTGAAACACTGCAGTCTGGGGCGATTACCGTGTGCGGATACAGACTTATGCGTAGCACGGGACTGATGACCTATAGGTCAGAATTGTAGAACTGCTGTTGTGAAGAGATTCTCTCTCAAATTTTACTATAGCTCCTACGCTAGTGGTACTTCGTACTAGGGATGTTCGATTCTTTGAAAAGAATCGATTCTCTAATCGATTCTGAATCGAATCCAGAAAAATTGATTCCCATAAAAAATCGAATCCAAAGAATCGATTCGAAAAAACAATTAATTGCTAATTAAAACTAACGTAAGTGGTTGATAAGTTTTTGCTGTGGAAAATTGCTAAATTGGATAAATTTATTTTTAATAGGAAATAATGAATTCAAAATAACAAATATAAAGCACCTGTGTGAAGTTGGCAACTGACTTTACAGAAAGTAATTTTTTTTTGCATTCGTGTGTACTCGGTTTGTACCCGTTTGTACCGCCTAAAATTTCGTTTGTACCTTAAGGGGGAAAAAAGTACGAGGGTATGAAAAAATGGACCGCAACCCATTTAGAGCTAAACAATTTCAATAAACGCAATTGAAAAGAGAATCGTTTGTACCCGTTTGTACCGTTGAACCGTTTTTTTTGTTTTTTTTTTACTTTTTTTTCAAAATTTTTTTGGAAAAAAAATATTCGATTTTTTTTTAAATTTCCGTTCGTACCGTCAGGTATATCGTTTGTACCACCTAGCAATTGTTTCTACTCATTCGTATCGATGAGTAAATCGTTTGTACCACCGTGAAATCGTTTGTACCCATTTGTACTGACGAGTATA
Source organism: Ophion ellenae (assembly GCA_963210295.1). NCBI lineage: Eukaryota > Metazoa > Arthropoda > Insecta > Hymenoptera > Ichneumonidae > Ophion > Ophion ellenae. The sequence continues at coordinate 11,187,343 of OY723391.1, forward strand.
TCGTTTGTACCACCGAGAAATCGTTTGTACCCGTTGGTATCGACGAGTATATCATTTGCACCACCAGGAACCCGTTCGTATCGACGAGTAAATAGTTCGTACCACCGAGAAAACGTTTGTACCCGTCTATACTATCGAGCAATCGATTTTACCCGTCTGTAATGTCAAGCAATCGTTTGTACTCCCTCGTACTGACGAGTACATCGTGTGTACCGCTGAAAAATCGTTTGTACCCGTCTGTACTATCGAGCAATCGTTTGTACCTGTTCATACTGACGAGTTATCGTTTGTACCACCAAGAAAACGTTTGAACCCGCCTGTAATATCGAGGAATCGTTTGTGCGCATTCGTACTGAGAAGTATATCGTATGTACCACTGAGAAACCAGTTGTACCCGTCTGTACTATCGAGCAATCGTTTGTACCCGTTCGTATCAACGAATAAATCATTTGTACCAGCATTAAGTCATGTGTTTCTGTCCATACTGACGAGTATGTACCAACGAGCAATCATTTCTACTTGTTCGTCCCAAGGAGTATATCGTTTGTACCGCCGAGCGTAAGATTCGTAGAGCAACTAAGTAAGTAATTCTAAGTAACTAAATCTAAGTAACCGTAGATGGGTACAAACGATGAAGCGGCAGTACAAAAGATATGTTCGTCGATACGAACGGGTACAAACGATTTCTCGGTGGTACAAACGATATACTCGTCAGTACGAAGGGGTATAAACGATTACACGGTGGTAGAAACGATATACTCACTGATACGAATGAGTAGAAACAATGCTAAGTGGTACGAACGATATACTTGTCGGTACGGACGGAAATTGAAAAAAAAATCGAAATTTTTTTTTCCGAAAAAACATTTGAAAGAAAAATTCAAAAAAAAAGGTCAACGGTACAAACGATTGCTCGGTGGTACAAACGATATACTCGTCGATAAGAACGAGTACAAACGATTGCGCGATAGTACAGACGGGTACAAACGTGTTCTCGGTGGTACAAACGATATACTCGTCAGTACGAGGGGGTACAAACGATTGATTGATATTACAGACGGGTACAAACGATTGCTCGATGGTACAGACGGGTAAAAACGTTTTCTCGTTGGTGCAAACGATATACTAGTCAGTACGAATGGGTACAAACGTTTGGTCGATAGTACAGACGGGTACAAACGTTTTTTCGGTGGTACAAACGATATACTCATCGATACGAACGGGTACAAACGATTGCTCGATAGTACAAACGGGTACAACCGATTCCTCGGTGGTGAAAACGATATACTTGTCGATAGGAACTGGTACAAACAATTTCTCCGTCGTGCAAACGATATACTTGTCGATACGAACTGGTACAAACGATTGCTCGATAGTACAGACGGGTACAAACGTTTTCTGAGTGGTACAATCGATATATTCGTCAGTACGAGGGGGTACAAACTATTGCTTGATATGACAGGCGGGTACAAACGATTGCTCGATAGTACAGACGGGTACAAACGTTTTCTCGATGGCACAAACGATAAACTCGTCAGTATGAATGGGTACAAACGATCGCTCGATAGTACAGACGAGTACAAACGATTTTTCAGCGGTACAAACGATATATTCGTCAGTACGAGGGAATACAAATGATTGCTTAACATTACAGACGGGTAAAAACGATTGCTCGATAGTACAGACGGGTACAAACGTTTTCTCGGTGGTACAAACGATATACTCGTCGATACGAACGGGTACAAACGATTGCTTGATAGTACAAACGGGTACAAACGATTTCTCGGTGGTGAAAACGATATACTTGTCGATACGAACTGGTACAAACGATTTCTCGGTGGTGCAAACGATATACTTGTCGATACGAACTGGTACAAACGATTGCTCGATACTACAGACGGGGACAAACCTTTTCTCGATGGCACAAACGATATACTCGTCAGTACGAATGGGTACAAACGATTGCTCGATAGTACAGACGGGTACAAACGTTTTCTCGGTGGTACAAACGATATACTCGTCGATACGAACGAGTACAAACGATTGCTCGATAGTACAGACGGGTACGAACGTTTTCTCGGTCGTACAAACGATATTCTCGTCAGTACGAACGGGTAAAAACGATTGCTCGATAGTACAGACGGGTAAAAACGTTTTCTCGGTGGTACAAATGATATACTCGTAGATACGAACGGGTACAAACGATTGCTCGATAGTACAGACGGGTAAAAACGTTGTCTCGGTGGTAGAAACGACATACTCGTCGATACGAACGGGTACAAATGATTGCTCGATAGTACAGACGGGTACAAACGTTTTCTCGTTAGTACAACCGATATACGCGGCAGTACGAATGGGTACAATCGATTGCTCGATAGTACAGACGGGTACAAACGATTGCTCGATAGTACAGATGGGTACAAACGTTTTCTCGTTGGAACAACCGATATACTCGTCAGTACGAACGGTACAAACGATTGCTCGATCGTACCGACGGGTACAAACGTTTTTTCGTTGGTATAAATGATATACGCGTCAGTACGAATTGGTACAAACGATTGCTCGATAGTACACACCGGTACAAACGTTTTCTCGGTGGTACAAACGATATACTCGTCGACACAAATGGGTACAAACGATTGCTGGATAGTACAAACGACATACTCGACGATACCAACGGGCACAAACGATTCCCCGGTGGTAGAAACGACATTCTCGTTGATACGAACGGGTACAAACGATTTCTCGATAGTACAGAGAGGTACGAACGTTTTCTCGGTGGTACAAACGATATTCTTGCCAGTACGAACAGGTACAAACGATAGCTCGATAGTACAGACAGGTACGAACTTTTTCACGGTGATACAAACGATATCCTCATCAGTACCAGGGGGTACAAACGATTGCTTGATATTATAGACGGGTCCAAACGATTGCTCGATAGTACAGACGGGTACAAACGATTTCTCGACGGTGCAAACGATATACTTGTCGATACGGACTGGTACAAAAGATTGCTCATTAGTACGGACGGGTACAAACGTTTTCTCGGTGGTACAAACGATATACTCGTCAGTACGATGGGGTACAAACGATTGCTTTATATTACAGACGGGTACAAACGATTGCTCGATGATACAGACGGGTACAAACGATTGCTCGATAGTACAGACGGGTACAAACGTTTTCTCGTTGGTACAAACGATATACCCATCAGTACGAATGGGTACAAACGATTGCTCGATAGTACAGACGGGTACAAACGTTTTCTCGTTGGTACAACCGTTTTCTCGTTGGTACAAACGATGTACTCGTCAGTACGAATGGGTACAAACGATTGCTCGATAGTACAGACCGGTACAAACGTCGATTACAGACGGGTACAAATGATTGCTCGATAGTACAGACGGGTACAAACGATTGCTCCATAGTACAGACGGGTACAAACGTTTTCTGAGTGGTACAATCGATATATTCGTCAGTACGAGGGGGTACAAACTATTGCTTGATATTACAGGCGGGTACAAACGATTGCTCGATAGTACAGACGGGTACAAACGTTTTCTCGATGGCACAAACGATAAACTCGTCAGTATGAATGGGTACAAACGATCGCTCTATAGTACAGACGAGTACAAACGATTTTTCAGCGGTACAAACGATATATTCGTCAGTACGAGGGAATACAAATGATTGCTTAACATTACAGACGGGTAAAAACGATTGCTCGATAGTACAGACGGGTACAAACGTTTTCTCGGTGGTACAAACGATATACTCGTCGATACGAACGGGTACAAACGATTGCTTGATAGTACAAACGGGTACAAACGATTTCTCGGTGGTGAAAACGATATACTTGTCGATACGAACTGGTACAAACGACTTCTCGGTGGTGCAAACGATCTACTTGTCGATACGAACTGGTACAAACGATTGCTCGATAGTACAGACGGGTACAAACGTTTTCTGAGTAGTACAGTAGAAATATTCGTAAGTACGAGGGGGTGCAAACTATTGCTTGATATTACAGACGGGTACAAACGATTGCTCGATACTACAGACGGGTACAAACCTTTTCTCGATGGCACAAACGATATACTCGTCAGTACGAATGGGTACAAACGATTGCTCGATAGTACAGACGGGTACAAACGTTTTCTCGGTGGTACAAACGATATACTCGTCGATACGAACGAGTACAAACGATTGCTCGATAGTACAGACGGGTACGAACGTTTTCTCGGTGGTACAAACGATATTCTCGTCAGTACGAACGGGTAAAAACGATTGCTCGATAGTACAGACGGGTAAAAACGTTTTCTCGGTGGTACAAATGATATACTCGTAGATACGAACGGGTACAAACGATTGCTCGATAGTACAGACGGGTAAAAACGTTGTCTCGGTGGTAGAAACGACATACTCGTCGATATGAACGGGTACAAATGATTGCTCGATAGTACAGACGGGTACAAACGTTTTCTCGTTAGTACAACCGATATACGCGGCAGTACGAATGGGTACAATCGATTGCTCGATGGTACAGACGGTACAACCGATTCCTCGGTGGTGAAAACGATATACTTGTCGATACGAACTGGTACAAACGATTTCTCGGTCGTGCAAACGATATACTTGTCGATACGAACTGGTACAAACGATTGCTCGATAGTACAGACGGGTACAAACGTTTTCTGAGTGGTACAATCGATATATTCGTCAGTACGAGGGGGTACAAACTATTGCTTGATATGACAGGCGGGTACAAACGATTGCTCGATAGTACAGACGGGTACAAACGTTTTCTCGATGGCACAAACGATAAACTCGTCAGTATGAATGGGTACAAACGATCGCTCGATAGTACAGACGAGTACAAACGATTTTTCAGCGGTACAAACGATATATTCGTCAGTACGAGGGAATACAAACGATTGCTTAACATTTAAGACGGGTAAAAACGATTGCTCGATAGTACAGACGGGTACAAACGTTTTCTCGGTGGTACAAACGATATACTCGTCGATACGAACGGGTACAAACGATTGCTTGATAGTACAAACGGGTACAAACGATTTCTCGGTGGTGAAAACGATATACTTGTCGATACGAACTGGTACAAACGATTTCTCGGTGGTGCAAACGATATACTTGTCGATACGAACTGGTACAAACGACTGCTCGATAGTACAAACGGGTACAAACGTTTTCTCCATAGTACAGACCGGTACAAACGTTTTCTCGGTGGTAAAAACGATATACTCGTCGATACAAACGGGTACAAACGATTGCTCGGTAGTAAAAACGACATACTCGTCGATACCAACGGGTGCAAACGATTTCCCGGTGGTAGAAACGATATACTCGTCAGTACGAATTGGTACAAACGATTGTTCGATAGTACAGACTGGTACAAACGATTTCTCGGCGGTACAAAGGATATACTTGTCGATACGAACGGGTACAAACGATTGCTCAATACTACAGACCGGTACAAACGCTTTTTCGGTGGTACAAACGATATGCTCGTCGATACGAATGGGTACAAACGATTGCTCGATAGTACAGACGGGTACAAACGTTTTCTCGGTGGTACAAACGATATACTCGTCGATACGAACGAGTACAAACGATTGCTCGATAGTACAGACGGGTACGAACGTTTTCTCGGTGGTACAAACGATATTCTCGTCAGTACGAACGGGTACAAACGATTGCTCAATAGTACAGACAGGTACAAACGTTTTCTCGATGGAACAATCGATATACTCGTCAGTACGAACGGGTAGAGACGATTGCTCGATAGTACAGACGGGTACAAACTATTGCTCGATAGTACAGACGGGAACAAACGTTTTCTCGGTGGTACAAACGATATACTCGTCGATACGAACTGGTACAAATGATTGCTTGACAGTATAGACGGGTACAAACGTTTTCTCGTTGGTACAAACGATATACTCGTCAGTACGAATGGGTACAAACGATTGCTCGATAGTACAGACGGGTAAAAGCGATTGCTCGATAGTACAGCCGGGTAGTACCGTTTTCTCGCTGGTACAAACGACTTACTCGTCACTACGAATGGGTACAAACGATTGCTCGATAGTACAGACCGGTACAAACGTTATCTCGGTGGTACAAACGATACAATCGTCGATACGAACGGGTACAAGCGATTGCTCGATAGTACAGACGGGTACGAACGATTTCTCGCCGGTACAAACGATATACTTGTCGATACGAACGGCTAGAAACGATTGCTCGATAGTACAGCCGAGTAGTACCGTTTTCTCGCTGGTACAAACGACATACTCGTCAGTCCGAATGGGTACAAACGATCGTTCGATAGTACAGACCGGTACAAACGTTATCTCGGTGGTACAAATGATACAATCGTCGATACGAACGGGTACAAGCGATTGCTCGATAGTACAGACGGGTACAAACGTTTTCTCGGTGGTACAAACGATATACTCGTCGATACGAACGAGTACAAACGCTTGCTCTATAGTACAAACGGGTACGAACGATTTCTCGGTGGTACAAACGATATACTTGTCGATACGAACGGGTGCAAACGATTGCTCGACAGTACAGAGGTGTACAAACGTTTTCTCGGTGGTACAGACGATATACTCGTCGATACCAACGCGTACGAACGATTTCCCGGTGGTAAAAACGATATACTCGTTGATACGAACGGGTACAAACGGTTGCTCGATAGTACAGACAGTTACGAACGTTTTCTGGGTGGTACAATCGATATTCTTATCGGTACGAACAGCCACAATCGATTGCTCGATAGTACAGACGGGTACGAACGTTTTCTCGGTGGTACAAACGATATTCTCGTCAGTACGAACGGGTACAAACGATTGCTCAATAGTACAGACAGGTACAAACGTTTTCTCGATGGAACAATCGATATACTCGTCAGTACGAACGGGTAGAGACGATTGCTCGATAGTACAGACGGGTACAAACTATTGCTCGATAGTACAGACGGGAACAAACGTTTTCTCGGTGGTACAAACGATATACTCGTCGATACGAACTGGTACAAATGATTGCTTGACAGTATAGACGGGTACAAACGTTTTCTCGTTGGTACAAACGATATACTCGTCAGTACGAATGGGTACAAACGATTGCTCGATAGTACAGACGGGTACAAGCGATTGCTCGATAGTACAGCCGGGTAGTACCGTTTTCTCGCTGGTACAAACGACATACTCGTCACTACGAATGGGTACAAACGATTGCTCGATAGTACAGACCGGTACAAACGTTATCTCGGTGGTACAAACGATACAATCGTCGATACGAACGGGTACAAGCGATTGCTCGATAGTACAGACGGGTACGAACGATTTCTCGCCGGTACAAACGATATACTTGTCGATACGAACGGCTAGAAACGATTGCTCGATAGTACAGCCGAGTAGTACCGTTTTCTCGCTGGTACAAACGACATACTCGTCAGTCCGAATGGGTACAAACGATCGCTCGATAGTACAGACCGGTACAAACGTTATCTCGGTGGTACAAATGATACAATCGTCGATACGAACGGGTACAAGCGATTGCTCGATAGTACAGACGGGTACAAACGTTTTCTCGGTGGTACAAACGATATACTCGTCGATACGAACGAGTACAAACGCTTGCTCTATAGTACAAACGGGTACGAACGATTTCTCGGTGGTACAAACGATATACTTGTCGATACGAACGGGTGCAAACGATTGCTCGACAGTACAGAGGTGTACAAACGTTTTCTCGGTGGTACAGACGATATACTCGTCGATACCAACGCGTACGAACGATTTCCCGGTGGTAAAAACGATATACTCGTTGATACGAACGGGTACAAACGGTTGCTCGATAGTACAGACAGTTACGAACGTTTTCTGGGTGGTACAATCGATATTCTTATCGGTACGAACAGCCACAATCGATTGCTCGATAGTACAGACGGGTACGAACTTTTTCTCGGTGGTACAAACGATATACTCGTTAGTACGAACGGGTACAGACGATTGCTCGATAGTACAGACGGGTGCAAACGTTTTCTCGGTGGTACAAACGATATACCCGTCAGTACGAGGGGGTACAAATGATTGCTTGATATTACAGACGGATACAAACGATTGCTCGTTAGTTCAGGCGGGTACAAACGTTTTCTCGTTGGTTCAAACGATATACTCGTCAGTACGACCTAGTACGAACGATTGCTCGATAGTACAGACGGGCACAAACGTTTTCTCGGTGGTACAAACGATATACTCGTCAGTACGAGGGGGTGCAAACGATATACTTGTCGATACGAACGGGTCCGAACGAGTACTCGATAGTACAGACGGGCCCAAACGTTTTCTCGGTGGAACAACCGATATACTCGTCAGTACGAACGGTACAAACGATTGCTCGATCGTACCGACGGGTACAAACGTTTTTTCGTTGGTACAAATGATATACGCGTCAGTACGAATTGGTACAAACGATTGCTCGATAGTACACACCGGTACAAACGTTTTCTCGGTGGTACAAACGATATACTCGTCGACACAAACGGGTACAAACGATTGCTGGATAGTACAAACGACATACTCGACGATACCACCGGGCACAAACGATTTCCCGGTGGTAGAAACGACATTCTCGTTGATACGAACGGGTACAAACGATTTCTCGATAGTACAGAGAGGTACGAACGTTTTCTCGGTGGTACAAACGATATTCTCGCCAGTACGAACAGGTACAAACGATAGCTCGATAGTACAGACAGGTACGAACTTTTTCACGGTAATACAAACGATATCCTCATCAGTACCAGGGGGTACAAACGATTGCTTGATATTATAGACGGGTCCAAACGATTGCTCGATAGTACAGACGGGTACAAACGATTTCTCGACGGTGCAAACGATATACTTGTCGATACGGACTGGTACAAAAGATTGCTCATTAGTACGGACGGGTACAAACGTTTTCTCGGTGGTACAAACGATATACTCGTCAGTTCGATGGGGTACAAACGATTGCTTTATATTACAGACGGGTACAAACGATTGCTCGATGATACAGACGGGTACAAACGATTGCTCGATAGTACAGACGGGTACAAACGTTTTCTCGTTGGTACAAACGATATACCCATCAGTACGAATGGGTACAAACGATTGCTCGATAGTACAGACGGGAACAAACGATTGCTCGATAGTACAGACGGGTACAAACGTTTTCTCGTTGGTACAACCGTTTTGTCATTGGTACAAACGATGTACTCGTCAGTACGAATGGGTACAAACGATTGCTCGATAGTACAGACCGGTACAAACGTCGATTACAGACGGGTACAAATGATTGCTCGATAGTACAGACGGGTACAAACGATTGCTCGATAGTACAGACGGATACAAACGTTTTCTCGGTGGTACAAATGATATACTCGTCGATACCAACGGGTACAAACGATTGGTCTATAGTATAGACGAGTATAAACGTTTTCTCGTTGGTACGAACGATACACTCGTCGATACGAATAGGTAAAAACGATTCCTCGATAGTACAGATGGGTACAAACGATTTCTCAGTGGTACAAACGATATACTCGTCGATACGTACTGGTACAAACGATTGCTCGATAGTACAGACGGGTTCAAACGTTTTCTCGGTGGTACAAACGATATACTCGTCAGTACGAGGGAGTACAAACGATTGCTTGATATTACAGACGGGTACGAACCAATACTCGATAGAACAGACGGGTACAAACGTTTTCTCGTTGGTACAAACTATATACCCGTCAGTACGAATGGGTACAAACGATTGCTCGATAGTACAGGCGGGTACAAACGATTGCTCGATAGTACAGACGGGTACAAACGTTTTCTCGTTGGGACAAACGATGTACTCGTCAGTACGAATGGGTACCACCGATTGCTCGATAGTACAGACCGGTACAAACGTTTTTTTCGGTGGTACAAATGATATACTCGTAGACAACAACGGGTGCAATCGATGCTTGATAGTACAGACGAGTATAAACGTTTTCTCGTTAGTACGAACGATATACTCGTCGATACGAATGGGTACAAATGATTCCTCGATAGTACAGACGGGTACAAACGATTTCTCAGTGGTACAAACGATATACTCGTCGATACGTACTAGTACAAAAGATTGCTCGATAGTACAGACGGGTACAAACGTTTTCTCGGTGTTACAAACGATATACTCGTCAGTACGAGGGGGTACAAACGATTGCTTGATATTACAGACGGGTACAAACGATTGCTCGATAGTCCAGCAAGGTACAAACGATTTCTCGCTGGTACAAACGATATACTCGTCAGTACGAATGGGTATAAACGATTGCTCGATAGTACAGACCGGTACAAACGTTTTCTCGGTGGTACAAACGATACAACCGTCGATACGAACGGATACAAACGATTGGTCGATAGTACATACGCGTAGAAACAATTTCTCGCCGGTACAAACGATATACTTGTCGATACGAACGGGTACAAACGATTGCTCGATAGTACAGACGTGTACAAACGTTTTCTCGGTGGTACAAACGATATACTCGTCGATACGAACGAGTACAAACGCTTGCTCTATAGTACAATCGGGTACGAACGATTTCTCGGTGGTACAATCGATATACTTGTCGATACGAACGGGTGCAAACGATTGCTCGACAGTACAGAGGTGTTCAAACGTTTTCTCGGTGGTACAGACAATATACTCGTCGATACCAACGGGTACGAACGAATTCCCGGTGACAAAAACGATATAATCGTTGATACGAACGGGTACAAACGGTTGCTCGATAGTACAGACAGTTACGAACGTTTTCTCGGTGGTACAATCGATATTCTCGTCGGTACGAACAGGTACAAATGATTGCTTGACAGTATAGACGGGTACAAACGTTTTCTCGTTGGTACAACCGATATACTCGTCAGTACGAATTGGTACAAACGATTGCTCGATAGTACAGACCGGTACAAACGTTTTCTCGGTGGTACAAACGATATACTCGTCAGTACGAATTGGTACAAACGATTGCTCGATAGTACAGTCGGGTACAAACGATTTCTCGGCGGTACAAATGATATACTTGTCGATACGAACGGGTACAAAAGATTGCTCGATAGTATAGACCGGTACAAACGTTTTTTCGGTGGTACAAACAATATACTCGTCGCTACGAATGGGTACAAATGATTGCTCGATAGTACAGACGGGTACAAACGATTTCTCGGTGGTACAAACGATATACTTTCGGATACGAACGGGTACAAACGATTGTTCGATAGTACAGACGGGTAGAAACGCTTTCTCGATGGTACAATCGATATACTCGTCAGTACGAATGGGTACAAACGATTGCTCGATAGTACAGACGGGTAAAAACGTTTTCTCGGTGGCACAATCGACATACTCGTCGATACGAACGGGTACAAACGATTGCTCGATAGTACAGACGGGTACAAACGATTGCTCGATAGTACAGACGGGAACAAACGTTTTCTCGGTAGTACAAATTATATACTCGTCGATACGAACGGGTACAAATGATTGCTCGATAGTACAGAGGAGTTTAAACGTTCTCTCCTTGGTCCAAACGATATACTCGTCGCAACGAATGGGTACAAACGATTGCTCGATAGTACAGGCGGGTACAAACGATTGCTCGATAGTACAGACCGGTACAAACGTTTTCTCGTTGGGACAAACGATGTACTCGTCAGTACGAATGGGTACAAACGATTGCTCGATAGTACAGACCGGTACAAACGTTTTTTCGGTGGTACAAATGATATACTCGTAGACAACAACGGGTGCAATCGATGCTCGATAGTACACACGAGTATAAACGTTTTCTCGTTAGTACGAACGATATACTCGTCGATACGAATGGGTACAAATGATTCCTCGATAGTACAGACGGGTACAAACGATTTCTCAGTGGTACAAACGATATACTCGTCGATACGTACTAGTACAAAAGATTGCTCGATAGTACAGACGGGTACAAACGTTTTCTGGGTGGTACAAACGATATACTCGTCAGTACGAGGGGGTACAAACGATTGCTTGATATTACAGACGGCTACAAACGATTGCTCGATAGTCCAGCAAGGTACAAACGTTTTCTCGCTGGTACAAACGATATACTCGTCAGTACGAATGGGTACAAACGATTGCTCGATAGTACAGACCGGTACAAACGTTTTCTCGGTGGTACAAACGATACAACCGTCGATACGAACGGATACAAGCGATTGGTCGATAGTACATACGGGTACAAACGATTTCTCGCCGGTACAAACGATATACTTGTCGATACGAACGGGTACAAACGATTGCTCGATAGTAGAGACGGGTACAAACGTTTTCTCGGTGGTACAAACGATATACTCGTCGATACGAACGAGTACAAACGCTTGCTCTATAGTACAATCGGGTACGAACGATTTCTCGGTGGTACAAACGATATACTTGTCGATACGAACGGGTGCAAACGATTGCTCGACAGTACAGAGGTGTTCAAACGTTTTCTCGGTGGTACAGACAATATACTCGTCGATACCAACGGGTACGAACGAATTCCCGGTGATAAAAACGATATACTCGTTGATACGAACGGGTACGAACGGTTGCTCGATAGTACAGACAGTTACGACCGTTTTCTCGGTGGTAAAATCGATATTCTCGTCGGTACGAACAGGTACAAATGATTGCTTGATAGTATAGACGGGTACAAACGTTTTCTCGTTGGTACAATCGATATACTCGTCAGTACGAATGGGTACAAACGATTGCTCGATAGTACAGACGGGTAAAAACGTTTTCTCGGTGGCACAATCGACATACTCGTCGATACGAACGGGTACAAACGATTGCTCGATGGTTCAGACGGGTACAAACGATTGCTCGATAGTACAGACGGGAACAAACGTTTTCTCGGTAGTACAAATGATATACTCGTCGATACGAACGGGTACAAATGATTGCTCGATAGTACAGAGGAGTTTAAACGTTCTCTCCTTGGTCCAATCGATATACTCGTCGCAACGAATGGGTACAAACGGTTGCTCGATAGAACAGGCGGGTACAAACGATTGCTCGATAGTACAGACGGGTACAAACGTTTTCTCGTTGGGACAAACGATGTACTCGTCAGTACGAATGGGTACAAACGATTGCTCGATAGTACAGACCGGTACAAACGTTTTTTCGGTGGTACAAATGATATACTCGTAGACAACAACGGGTGCAATCGATGCTCGATAGTACACACGAGTATAGACGTTTTCTCGTTAGTACGAACGATATACTCGTCGATACGAATGGGTACAAATGATTCCTCGATAGTACAGACGGGTACAAACGATTTCTCAGTGGTACAAACGATATACTCGTCGATACGTACTAGTACAAAAGATTGCTCGATAGTACAGACGGGTACAAACGTTTTCTGGGTGGTACAAACGATACAACCGTCGATACGAACGGATACAAGCGATTGGTCGATAGTACATACGGGTACAAACGATTTCTCGCCGGTACAAACGATATACTTGTCGATACGAACGGGTACAAACGATTGCTCGATAGTAGAGACGGGTACAAACGTTTTCTCGGTGGTACAAACGATATACTCGTCGATACGAACGAGTACAAACGCTTGCTCTATAGTACAATCGGGTACGAACGATTTCTCGGTGGTACAAACGATATACTTGTCGATACGAACGGGTGCAAACGATTGCTCGACAGTACAGAGGTTTTCAAACGTTTTCTCGGTGGTACAGACAATATATTCGTCGATACCAACGGGTACGAACGAATTCCCGGTGATAAAAACGATATACTCGTTGATACGAACGGGTACAAACGGTTGCTCGATAGTACAGACAGTTACGAACGTTTTCTCGGTGGTACAATCGATATTCTCGTCGGTACGAACAGGTACAAATGATTGCTTGATAGTATAGACGGGTACAAACGTTTTCTCGTTGGTACAACCGATATACTCGTCAGTACCAATTGGTACAAACGATTGCTCGATAGTACAGACCGGTACAAACGTTTTCTCGGTGGTACAAACGATATACTCGTCGATACAAACGGGTACAAACGATTGCTCGATAGTAAAAACGACATACTCGTCAATACCAATGGGTACAAACCATTTCCTGTTGGTAGAAACGATATACTCGTCAGTACGAATTGGTACAAACGATTGCTCGATAGTACAGACGGGTACAAACGATTTCTCGGCGGTACAAACGATTTACTCGTCAGTACGAATTGGTTGAAACGATTGCTCGATAGTACAGACGGGTACAAACGATTTCTCGGCGGTACAAATGATATACTTGTCCATACGAACGGGTACAAACGATTGCTCGATAGTATAGACCGGTACAAACGTTTTTTCGGTGGTACAAACAATATACTCGTCGATACGAATGGGTACAAATGATTGCGCGATAGTACAGACGGGTACAAACGATTTCTCGGTGGTACAAACGATATACTTGCGGATACGAACGGGTACAAACGATTGCTCGATAGTACAGACGGGTAGAAACGCTTTCTCGATGGTACAATCGATATACTCGTCAGTACGAATGGGTACAAACGATTGCTCGATAGTACAGACGGGTAAAAACGTTTTCTCGGTGGCACAATCGACATACTCGTCGATACGAACGGGTACAAACGATTGCTCGATAGTACAGACGGGTACAAACGATTGCTCGATAGTACAGACGGGAACAAACGTTTTCTCGGTAGTACAAATGATATACTCGTCGATACGAACGGGTACAAATGATTGCTCGATAGTACAGAGGAGTTTAAACGTTCTCTCCTTGGTCCAAACGATATACTCGTCGCAACGAATGGGTACAATCGATTCCTCGATAGTGCAGACGGGTACAAACGATTTCTTAGTGGTACAAGCGATATACTCGTCGATACGAACTGGTACAAATAATTGCTTGATAGGACAGACGGGTACAAACGTTTTCTCGGTGGTACAAACAATATACTTGTCAGTAAGAGGGGGTACAAACGATTGCTTCATATTCCAGACGGGTCCAAACGATTGCTCGGTAGTACAGACGGGTACAAACGTTTTCTCGGTGGTACAAACGATATACTCGTCAGTACGAAAGGGTACAAACGATTGCTCGTTAGTACAGACGGGTACACACGTTTTCTCGTTGGTACAACCGATATACTCGTCAGTACGAATTGGTACAAACGATTTCTCGATAGTACAGACCGGTACAAACATTTCCTCGGTGGTACAAACGATATAATCGTCGATACAAACGGGTACAAACGATTTCTCGGTAGTAAAAACGACATACTCGTCGATACCAACGGGTGCAAACGATTTCCCGGTGGTAAAAACGATATACTCGTCAGTACGAATTGGTACAAACGATTGCTCGATAGTACAGACTGGTACAAACGATTTCTCGGCGGTACAAAGGATATACTTGTCGATACGAACGGGTACAAACGATTGCTCGATACTACAGACCGGTACAAACGTTTTTTCGGTGGTACAAACGATATGCTCGTCGATACGAATGGGTACAAACGATTGCTCGATAGTACAGACGGGTACAAACGATTTCTCGGTGGTACAAACGATATACTTGTCGATACGAACAGGTACAAACGATTGCTCGATAGTACAGACGGATAGAAACGATTTCTCGGCGGTACAAACGATATACTTGTCGATACGAACGGGTACAAACGATTGCTCAATAGTACAGACAGGTACAAACGTTTTCTCGATGGTACAATCGATATACTCGTCAGTACGAACGGGTACAGACGATTGCTCGATAGTACAGACGGGTACAAATTATTGCTCGATAGTACAGACGGGAACAAACGTTTTCTCGGTGGTACAAACGATATACTCGTCGATACGAACTGGTACAATTGATTGCTTGATAGTATAGACGGGTACAACCGTTTTCTCGTTGGTACAAACGATATACTCGTCAGTACGAATGGGTACAAACGATTGCTCGATAGAATAGACGGGTACAAGCGATTGCTCGATAGTACAGCCGGGTAGTACCGTTTTCTCGCTGGTACAAACGACATACTCGTCAGTACGAATGGGTACAAACGATTGCTCGATAGTACAGACCGGTACAAACGTTATCTCGGTGGTACAAACGATACAATCGTCGATACGAACGGGTACAAGCGATTGCTCGATAGTACAGACGGGTACAAACGATTTCTCGCCGGTCCAAACGATATACTTTTCGATACGAACGGCTAGAAACGATTGCTTGATAGTACAGCCGGGTAGTACCGTTTTCTCGCTGGTACAAACGGCATACTCGTCAGTCCGATTGGGTACAAACGATTGCTCGATAGTACAGACCGGTACAAACGTTATCTCCGTGGTACAAACGATACAATCGTCGTTACGAACGGGTACAAGCGATTGCTCGATAGTAAAAACGACATACTCGTCGATACCAATGGGTACAAACGATTTCCCGTTGGTAGAAACGATATACTCGTCAGTACGAATTGGTACAAACGATTGCTCGATAGTACAGACGGGTACAAACGATTTCTCGGCGGTACAAACGATATACTTGTCGATATGAACGGGTACAAACGATTGCTCGATAGTATAGACCGGTTCAAACGATTTTTCGGTGGTACAAACAATATACTCGTCGATACGAATGGGTACAAATGATTGCTCGATAGTACAGACGGGTACAAACGATTTCTCGGTGGTACAAACGATATACTTGTCGATACGAACGGGTACAAACGATTGCTCGATAGTACAGACGGGTACAAACGTTTTCTCGATGGTACAATCGATATACTCGTCAGTACGAATAGGTACAAACGATTGCTCGATAGTACAGACGGGTAAAAACGTTTTCTCGGTGGCACAATCGACATACTCGTCGATACGAACGGGTACAAACGATTGCTCGATAGTAGAGACGGGTACAAACGTTTTCTCGGTGTTACATTCGAAATACTCGTCGGTACAAACGTGTACACACGATTTCTTGGTGGTACAAACGATATACTCGCAGTACGAATGGGTACAAATAATTGCTTGATAGTACAGACGGGTACAAACGTTTTCTCGGTGGTACAAACGATATACTTGTCAGTACGAGGGGGTACAAGCGATTGCTTGATATTACAGACGGGTACAAACGATCGCTCGACAGTACAGACCGGTACAGACGTTTTCTCGGTGGTACAAACGATATACTCCCCGATACAAACGGGTTCAAACGATTGCTCGGTGGTACAGACGATATACTCGTCGATACCATCGGGTACAAACGTTTTCTGGTTGGTTCAAACGATATACTCGTCAGTACGAATTAGTACAAACGATTGCTTGATATTACAGACGGGTCCAAACGATTGCTCGATAGTACAGACGGGTACAAACGATTTCTCGACGGTACAAACGATATACTTGTCGATACGAATAAGTACAAACGATTGCTCGATAGTACAGACGGGTCCAAACGTTTTCTCGTTGGTACAAACTCGCCAGTACGAATGGGTACAAACGATTGCTCGATAGTACAGACGGGTACAAACGTTTTCTCGGTGTTACATTCGAAATACTCGTCGGTACAAACGTGTACACACGATTTCTTGGTGGTACAAACGATATACTCGCAGTACGAATGGGTACAAACGATCGCTCGACAGTACAGACCGCTACAGACGTTTTCTCGGTGGTACAAACGATATACTCCTCGATACAAACGGGTTCAAACGATTGCTCGGTGGTACAGACGATATACTCGTCGATACCATCGGGTACAAACGTTTTCTGGTTGGTTCAAACGATATACTCGTCCGTACGAATTAGTACAAACGATTGCTTGATATTACAGACGGGTCCAAACGATTGCTCGATAGTACAGACGGGTCAAAACGTTTTCTCGTTGGTACAAACGATATACGCGTCAGTACGAATTGTTACAAACGATTGCTCGATAGTACAGACCGGTACAAACGTTTTCTCGGTGGTACAAACGCTATACTCGTCGATACAAACGGGTACAAACGATTGCTCGATAGTACAAACGACATACTCGTCGATACCAACGAATACAAATGATTTCTCGGTGGTACAAGCGATATACTCGTCAGTACGAATGGGTACAAACTATTACACGGTGGTAGAAACGTTATCCTCATCGATACAAATGAGTAGAACGATTGCTAAGGGGTACAAACGATATACTTGTCGGTACGAACGGAAATAAAAAAATTCAAAAAAAAACGTTTGACGGTACAAACGGGTACAAACGATTCTCTTTTAAATCGTGTTTATTAAAATTGTTTAGCTCTAAATGTGTTGCGGTCCATTTTTTCCATACCCTTCTATTTTTTCCCCCTTAATGTCCAAACGAAATTTAAAGCGGTACAAACGGGTACAAACCGAGTACAAACGAATGCAAAAAAAAATTACTTCCTGTAAAGTCAGTTGCCAAGTTCACACAGGTATATAAAGCAGCTTTTATTCTGACTAAACACTGACCATAGTTTGAGTCTTTTTCATATTTGCACTTTTTAATATCATCTTAAAAATATTATGAATGTATTTTACATATCAGACTTTTTTATTACATAAGTTTTTCTTTTAACCTTGGCATTGATGTTTTCTAGACTCTTAACAATCTTTATTCAGTTGCGAATCTTTAATAGACAATGAATTCAAAAATAGTAGCTGTTGCAGATGTTCAGGTGAAAAGCGACTTCGAGAATCGGTCAACTTATTTCCAGCTTTCAAAACAATCTTTCCAAAGGCACCGATGTTCCACCAACTGCCATGTATTTTTTGGCAATGATCGCTAATGTCGGATACACCGTTTTGATACTCAACCAATACCGAACTGGATCTGGCGTGCGATCTAGAATTGCTTGATTCAAGTAATGTCGAAAATCTGTTGGAATTTCGTCTTGGCACCGTTCGTCATTATTTATATTCTTCGGTTTCAATAAAACATCGTGGAATGACCATAGATCATCAGTTTGGCTCGATATTTCCACTGTCGGTCCAGGAATTTCATCATTGGACACGTTGGTTTGATTTAATTCCTTCATCCACTGAGCAATACGACTTATTGTCTTTGCGTACGCCATAGGCTGAGTGAAATGTAGTTTTTAAAACCTGGGATCCAAGATTGTCGATGTCGCCATAATAGCGTTGTTTTTAATTTGCCCAAACCGCAATAAAAATGAGTTTTGGAGACGGTCAAGCAAAGACAGTGCCGTGTCCGTTTCGAGACTCCCACGAAGCTTCACAATTTTATTTTTTAAGCAATTAATCAACGGAATGATTTTGCTGGCCGTGACGAATCGTTCTCCACAAATTTCCCTCGTCACTTTTTCCAATGGTTGCAGTACCTCGACAATTTCGTTAGCCCACTGCAATCCCGATGCTGTTAACTTCGCAGGCGAACCCGGGTTACTTAATAAAATTGATCCAACTTCTTTTGATAACAAAATAAATCTCGCCAACATAGCGAAGGTCGAGCTCCAACGTGTATCGATGCTTTGGATCAACTTGAGTCGAGTAACCTTCCGTAATTCATCGGCAGCAATCGTAGACTGTTTCAAATATGTCACGATTCTTTTAATTTTCGTGCACAATGATGTAGCGTCCTTGAAGTTCATTGCATCTTCAGCGACTAGATTGATGGGATGGGCAAAGCACGAAATATGTTTCGAAGGCCCAAAAACATCTCTCACTACCATTTTCATACTCGCTGCGTTGTCAGTTACGGTGACGACAATTTTTTCAGTCTCGACTCGCCATTCTCGCAAAATGTTTTGCATCCATCTTTCAATAACTTCAGCGGTGTGTCGCTCAGTAATTTCGGTAACACCCACCGTGGTGGATTGCAATTCTCCGTCAAACTCGTAGTGAACTGTCACGCCTAAATAGCTGACGGTATTGTGAAGATCCGTCCAGATATCCGATGTAACCGAAAAAAGATCAATTTTTTCCAATTTTTCTTTTTCCTATTGCGCGAGGTACTCATATTTTTCTTCTAGCAGTTTCGTAATCGACTTTCTTCCAGGCACGACATATAAAGGTACCGTAGTCTTCATAAGGTTCCTGAATCCTTCATTATCAACTGTCTGAAAAGGCAGATTATCTTTAGCAATCATGAAGGGGATGGGATTCGTGATTTCTCCTGCTTTTCCACCTCCGGCCAAATAAAAGGGATACCACATTTTATTTTATTTTTCAGTACATTATGAATGAAAGTATGAAGTAATAATTCGTAGCAAGGTACTTTTTTTGTTTACAGGATATAAACATTAGTTTAAGAATGATTGGAAACCATGATATAGAAATGTGGATTTTTTCGTATCACAGGTAAGTGTGTTAGCACGTACGTGTTTTTATGACATTAAAAATTCAAATCTTTACATCAGATAAGCTGCTGGAGCGGCCTAAATTTTTTTTTCAACTTAAACTTTGAGATAATTGGCGTTTTATTCAATAGTTATTAACTTTTAAAGTTACATTGGTATAACATTTTACTTTTTTCCAATCATTTCTGTGAAACTTTCAGTTTTACCATAATATTTCTTCAACAATATATATAGACATATATAAAAGAGTGTTTCGAAAACATGACCTGCAAATGGTTGAAATTGCTTGAAAGAGTTGTCGATTTTGGGCTGACGCGCCACTAGTCTTTGTCTAATCGCACTGGCGAATCCGCTGCTTGTTTCTGAGAGTGCTGGTGAAGACGCTCGATTTGGTGAATCTGGTGAAACACAGTCAGATTCTGCGACGTCCATGGATATCAACGTTGATGTTGATGACGACATTGATCGTTTCTAAAGATAAATAAGAATAAGAAGAAGAAAAATATTGCAGCCACTGATCCCTATAGCAGAGTAAAGAACGACCCAACAACAGTTTTTATTATTAAATGTTTACCGAATACAGCTTTATGATACACTTTGCTCTTCATTATTAAAAGAACGAAAAGTGCGGTGTATAATTGAACCATGCAGTTGCATATAAGGAATATTTTATGTTATAATGAAGATTAGAGCGTCTTTCGGTTGAGAATCTCAAAGATATTTATTCAAAAATGTATATTTACCAATATATTTGGTTGTTCGACACAGTTTTCTTTTTTTTTTGTAGAAATACTTTCACTTCGGGGTTCTCCGAATGATTGCGTTTCAAATGATTCTTTGAATTGGTTGTACAACCACCTTTGCCGCCAGACTTCACAGCTCTATTGCATGTTTTTTTGCATGAAGAATCATCGTCGTTGCCAGTGGATTTGGCAAAACATTTCCAAACAAAGGCTTGCTTTACTTTAGGCACTGTAAAAAAATAAGAAAAATCATGAAGAATTTCTTGTAATTGAGAAATATTAAATATTCAAACAAAGCCTTATAGACAAAAACCAAACTTATTATTAAAAAAAGTCAGGTTAAGTGTTAGGCGAGACTCGCGACGTATCGAACACTTTTTTCCACAGCGTAACTAAAAAATATACCCACTTTTTGGAGCGTTTGTCGTACAATCTCGATCGCCCGCAACATCAATGCACACAAAACCACAACCCAAAGATAATCAATAATTTCTGTGAGGAAAAGGAAAAGGAAAAAATAGTCACGCAAAAATGAAA
Source organism: Ophion ellenae (assembly GCA_963210295.1). Lineage (NCBI taxonomy): Eukaryota > Metazoa > Arthropoda > Insecta > Hymenoptera > Ichneumonidae > Ophion > Ophion ellenae. The sequence goes on from OY723391.1 coordinate 11,209,083, forward strand.
AATTATCGGGTGAAAATAATACCATGAAACGTGCGACAATTTTGTGGGAGTGAACGGAAATATTAGTGTAGTAAACATTTGAAAACTATGTATTTACCAAAATTCGATGGAAGAACCAGGTAGCGGGATATTACAAGATTTATGTTTAACACGTTCAATCGTTTAATGTTGAATGCCGGTAAAACTGTAGACTTACCTACAGGTGTCAGGTGACGAAGAAGAATGGCTACAACGTGAAAATACTATACTGACTTCATTGTATCACTAACGCCTTACTTCATATTGATAACCCCGCAACATGAACGCTTACCATGGCTGAATTTCGAACTAATATCTTTCATCACTTTACAGGCCACTTCTTGTATGATTCCGCCAAAAGCGTTCGGGCTCTCTTCGTGAGCGAACAGTCGCTTCGGTCGTGGTAAAAAAAAAGACAAATTATAAAGGATCGAAACTTCCATTCTTAGGGTAAAGAATCGATTTTTTGAAAAAAGAATCGATGTTTTAAAGAATCGAATCGGAATCGAACATCCCTACTTCGTACAGTACCTACAGAATAACACGCGCAAGTTTCGTTAAAAACTCGTTATCGTGCAACTAAAGCGTTTGCTGCAACGTTCACACCGTCGCATTAACAAAGCGAGTCAAGTGTTATCCGTATCCGAGTAAAATTAACGTCAATGTAACCGATAATTGTACGTGTTATTAAATCAGTGACATAATATACTCGTGAACTTCTCCTTTGTGTAAACCTGAAGACACATTGTCCCAAATCCCGGCAAACTCTGATTCTTTACCCGTTTCGCACCGTACTTACCAAGGTTCATCCTCTTTCTCTGAAGACGTCGACTGTTCGTTATAAACAGGAGACCCAAGGAAAGAGACCTTTGATCAACATTTCGGCAAGTATCAAAATACACGTGAAACTCGTCTCACTTCCAATATTGCTCCCGATTTTGACACCGAAGAAAGACTGCGCCGTCAATAAAGACACCGTTGGGATACAGACCTATTGTTATGCGTATTACCATCCTGACACGTAATACAGCCCTGGAAAGGCTTCACCAAAAACGAAACCTGGCGGTTCGAAAACGTTCTTTATAAAGACGAGTTATCTTGTCATGTGTATTTTGCAAAAGGACAGAGTTTATAACGAACGCTACTTGGATTCGAGTCATCAAGCCATTTTGCGTAACAACTTTATGCAAGGGCTCAAGGTTCAACCGAAATGACCACTTAGGACGGTCAAGGCGGATTGAAAAGAATTTTCGAAGCAAATGATTACGGTCCATCGAAGGCATTTGTTATTGCATAATCATTATTGCAACGTTTATTGTTGTGAACTTTCGTTGAGACTGGTAGAACGTTAGAAACGTATTTAGGACTCCGTAGTTAAACGAGAAATCCTTTAACGTCGTCCGTATGGGTGTCCGTAGAAAATATGGTAAAATTCTAGTTACGAGGATTTAATTAGAACTCTCAATGAAAGTGATTTCGGTTAATTCGTATCAACAAATTCAGGCGATATGGACAACTACGTTTTCGCTACGTTGACTTCATGCAAACTCTATTACAGGAACGCATAAATAACTTTGTCGTACGTTGTTTGTCAATGAAATATCAAACATCAGACGAAGGATCCCCCTTTCTACCCCATCTGCACCATTAGAGGATTACGATTGCGAAATATTGAATGAGATCGAATCTAGTGTGTAAACATACTGAATAAAATTAACTATATACTAGTTAAACATTGATGCATCGAATAACTGTGAAAAAAATGACTATGGAACTCTACTTTATGTGTTTCGATACGCAGTTCGTACGTTTTTCACTTCCGAGGAACACGTCCAGCGGGAATAGACCGTGAATGGAGATTAAGACAACTTCACAAAGTCTCCCGCAGCATCGGAATACACTTGAGCGTCGATCCCGTAGCCCTAACGATGTATACACTACACGTTCATCAAATATTGAACTTTAAGGTACTGGAGTTACTCGATAAATTGCAGTACAAGACGACGAAAGAGGAGAGGTATGGAGACAAACTAAAACGTAACTCCAATTTATAGCATCCGAACAACCCTTTAAGCAATATTGAATGCTCAAGTACACACCCTAATATTTCACTTTGGCGAGTACCTGCTAACGAGTCTTTCAATCGCTTCTATAATTCAGCACAATTCTGAACGCTGAAGTAATTGGCGGTGTTTGATAACCATTATCGGATACGTTGGGGACAATGTTCGAACGATTCAACCTCGACTTGTTATTTACGCGAGCTTGAACGTGAATGCAGCACTTCAGTGACGCGATCAAGTGAACTGTAAACGGCCTATTCCGCCATAACTAAATCACAGAATATCCATTCATTGAACCTCCTCACCACGTGGATCGATAAGAATTGAATTAAAAAAGAAAACTATTAGAAGGCATCACGTTTCGCTTCAATCACCAAGATATGTGGATCAAATATTTCAAACTTGGAATAAATTATACCACTGATACAGTCATTCGAAAGAACGCTAAAACTTTGATCGTAAGTCAAAGCGCATCCTGACAGTTTCAGCTTTTGAAAGCCTTCTGAGGACTCGACTTTCGAGGGTACTTACACAACCTTGCAGCTAGTCGGAGTCCAAATTTATAACGTAAACCGTAAGCTTAGGAATCAATATTACAGTTGTCTGCCCAACTATTTCTATTTAATTTTCGCAATTATTTTGGGATTGAGCTGGTAGCTATGAAAGTACATGTTCCCGAACCAATTTTGCTTGTATGGAGAGTAAATTCCAGTTTTATTTATAAAGAAAATTCAAAATGGTGTCTTCAGTACCCGTCAAATGAGACCATGCACGGCGCGTTTTGGTGTGCGCGGGGCGCTCCACAGCCTTGCCTGTTCATTTGAACCAGCAACGGGTTAAAAAAGATTAAACTAGACTATATTTGGGGGGCCTTATCGTTTTTTGTTTTCCGAATAACCCCTGGATAACAAAACAGCAGCCGTTTGAAAAAAACCCCAATTTTTTTCTATCTCAACGGACGAAAACAAAAATTCTAAATTATTTTTTGACAAAAGTCGCTTCATGATGGCGCCGCAAATTGAATTTCCTTTCAATTGCGCAGAGATTCATGTGAAGCGGTTCTTCCATTGAAGCTGTAAAGCGCCCCGCGCGCTGAAAAATGCAGTTTCCGGAAACACGCATTTGAGGGGTCTTCTCACTTTAGACGCTAAAAAGGCTATTTTCATGGCTTTTTCGGATAGGTTTATATTATAGATATTGATATAAAAGTTGTTACACCTTATAAATACACTTTCGAAAAACGTTAATTTTTTTTTATTCATTTAAGTCACTATAGACGAAAATGGTAGTTCAGAAAAGATCCTAAAAAAATGGTAGGTTTGCGCTGTTGATGAAATTTCGGAGATGGATCGTCTGAAACAAGAAAATCAAACGGTTTTAGGTTCAGTATGTTAATGGCTATAGCGCATATGATACGATTTTTGATATATGCAAAAATAACAAAATGGCGGACATTTTCAAAAAAAAACGAAAAAGGTGTTTTTTTCACCGTTTCTGGGCAAAAAATAGTAAATATCAAAATTTAAAAAATTCTTGATATGCTCTATAACTATAGTTGTAAAGAATATGTGGTTAACATTTCATAAGGATCCGTTCAGTAGTTTCGAAGATTTTATCAACAAGCCGTCGAAAAACGTTGTTTTTAGAAAAACGCGTTTAAAATTTGTTTGGGTTACATAAATACATGAAATTTTCACTTTTATTTTTTTCGAAAGTGTATATATTAAATGTAAGAACTTTTATATCATAATCTATAATATAAACCTATTCAAAAAATTCATGCAAATAGCCTTTCTTAGCGTCTAAAGTGAGAAGACCCCTTAAAGTTTTACGTTATAAAGAGAGAATTTAATGCTTGTTTTTGACAACCCAAACAAACAAACCCACGTGGTCTAAATACGTTAAGAATGCAAATTATGTTTTGAAAAAATCAAATTATTCATTCCCATGAACGGTTACCGTGAAATGGGCTGCTTTGACATTCAGGGTAATTTGACAGTTTTTGGGGCTACTTTGACAGGAAATTAACTTGAACAACAATCCGTTGTTCAAACTTATTATAATGTTGCTAAAGTTGATTGTAATGTTGCTTAAGTTGATTTTTATCTCAATGACAATTATAAAACTCATTAGGTGCCTATATTAGCACCCCAGGTACTTGATATTTTTATGTAAAATGTTTCCTTAAGGGAGGGCACCACTGTAACTGCCCATTTTCGACTGTTTTCGTTAGATTTTTTTTAAGGATGGCATAAAATCCATAGTCAAAGAAGCTTTAAGGTTTTATAAGGTATTTATTGAAGTATGTATAAAAAAATTATTTGTCAAAAGTATACAAAATGGCGGCGCACGAGTCATTTCAGCACTACTGTTTTTTAGCCAATCCTCTCTGCAGCACGCAGTAAAACTGTCGTAAATTTAGTGCCGGAACTAGGAGTGAAATATTTTCGTTAATTATATTATTTTTAGCAGTCAAGTACACGCCTGCTTGACTGCTAAAAATCAAGACGACAGGCTTGACGCCTGCACGTCAAGGAATTAGAAAAATAATTAAAACAAAAATAGAGATGAGTTTGAAAAAAAAGTTCGTTTTTTCAACCATAATTTTCATATCAGAAATGATATATTTTTTACAATTTTCAATTAATCGAAAAAAGCGCTCGTACTTGACTGTTAAAGCAATCTAAAAGCTACACTTAAAATTTCAAGTCGATCGGACGAAAATTGTTCAAGTTCTGCTGCCTTAATAACGATGACAATTTGGTTATAAAACATGGTTGCTTTTTATATAATGCCATGTATAATGCATAAAATATTACATTTTTTATCAAAATGATTTCAAAGTAACCCTTAATCTTTGAGATGTTGCATTTCAATGCCCTGTCAAAGAAGCCCCACACTCAGGGATACTTTGACACTTTAACAAATGTATATATAAAATTGTGAAGGGGTGGTAGAGCGTGACATTCTTATACATTTGATAGCCCAAGGGCGCGCTGTTCTATTGGAGCAAGAAAAGTTGGTATCTAGGAGGTTAAAAAAACGTTACTTACAAAAAAAACTCACAAAACCTGTTCAAATTACCCCGTTTTACGGTACCTGCCCATACTCACGGAGCTATGATGGAAATACCTTGATTTTTCGGTATCAGTTGACCTCTGCAGTGAGAAGGTTTCTCGGGTCTCCGGGACGATATTACAATGAATGCACAAAAAGTATGATCATACTCGAGCTGAGCTTCAAGTTATGCTCACACGGTACAATACGCCGTATACCCCGGATTCCACAGACGCGAAAGGAGCCCACCCGATGTCTGCGAACAAAAGCTCCCATCATCATTTGTCCCGTATAAACTCTGCGGGTAACCGCGGGCTCTGTTGGCCGCTCACACCGAGGATACGGAAGTGTGGAAACTTTGTTAATCTCCAGATGGTTTCCACTATTGCGTTACCGGTATAACACACTGTGTCGACGTACAGTGGCGCAAATACGGGAGAAGTATAGAGAATAAGCTGGTGAACGATGAGGAGAGAAGTGTCGGGGTTCTCTGGAATGTAGAAGGGCATCCATCTCTTGGGTCTCTCGCGAGTGCCCTTAAGCCGCTTATAGCGGCGTAGAGTCTCGACTAATTACGTGAAGCCACGAGGACCCTAACACAGCCACGTATAACGAAGTCTGGTACATTGTATCTCGGAGGTATTCACGTGCGAACAACGACGTCGGCCTGCCGTCATCGTTCTCTCGTCCCGTGTTCCCATGTAACCCGGAACAAAGGAGTTCCCTTTAACAGCTTCGGGCCGTGGACCGTATCGTTGTCCTGCTCATCCAGTGTTCGCGCCCCTATTGTGCCGAACGTAACGATCTAGAATGTATTCCCGCTGAAGGACGAACGGTAGGAGCCAAGGAAGAAGAAAGGGACTCGACGCGGGTATACCTAAAATGATGTTTACCCGCAAACGGAATCTCGCCGTCATCCCGTATAATAATTATTCGCATCAAGCTCATCCAATCTCTCCTTGGGCATATATAATTTAGGGAGGCCGGTGCTTCGTACATGATCCGCGGGGATTCGTCCTAGCGTTCCAAATCTGCTAGACACGCATCAGCCGGTGTACACACTTGTGTACGCCCGACAGAGACACAACCAGACGAGGCCAGATTTCATGAACATAACCAAGTGAGGTATGCGTTCACCAAGCCGGAAATATTCCAACGCTATTACTGGTACTTAACGTTTCCGGAGCTTTCTCACCCGGGTAAACATGGCGCGCGTTTGCTACCCGGTTTCATTCGCAACGCCGAGCGGACAGCGTCTCAATCTTATTGGATACTCGAGTCAAAATGCTTTGGCGACTGCGCGTCTGTTGGCTTTTCATTTAATCAGGGTCCTTCTTGCCCTAGCAAAGGCTACACCTTCGTACTACGATCTAGGTACATCCACTTGGCGCTAACGAGATGCTAGTGAAAAAAGATACTGAGGAGACATCAAGCTTTGATGTTAGTATGAAGTAATGGTTGGAGAAGCTCGCCCTCCTGTGAAATTCCATCGCAGTGTGCTTTTGTCACGAAAAGTCCAAGCGCTCGAACTCACTTCTCGTTGTCTGCTTCAACGCATTTCATGAGTTGGAGACTGGATCGGATTTGGCTGTGCTTGGTGAAGTTTTAATCGCTCGGACTGGAAAGTTCACTCACCGATCCAGAGGTTGGATATATAGCTGCTTGGATCTCTCTTGCAGAGAAGTCTTTTTGAGCGTGTGTTTTTACCGATATACCCAGAAAATTGAATCACCTTTTACAATAGAAGATGGAAAAGAACTCGTCCCACATGGCCTCGCAGAGGAAGCGTACTGGAAATATGATTTCAGAAAACGGTCACGCAAAGAACAATAATATAACGCTACTGATTTATTCTTTGCGGATAGTAAACAATCATAACTACCATTTCGTTTTTCAACAATTCGAGTTCCCGAGTCGAAATTTTCTGCCTATTTTAAAGGGCTTTGATCCTATGTCAGCCTCACTTGAGTCTGTTTACTGCTAGAAGTCCTACTATGGGCCGCCGTATGCTCTTCCTTTGCTGCTTACCTCCTGCATAGGACCTTATACTCCTACCTAACCTAGCTGAAGTCGTTGCAGCTCCTCTTTTGATTGCGTTTGGACCTATCGTGCGTTTGGCTGCTTCGACGAAACGAGGGTGGGGATGGTCGCATTCGAAAGAGCGGGTCTGATAGTTTTCAGTAACCGTCATGCGTTGGATTAGGTAGGACCGCGCGTTTGCCGTAGAGGTCTACTTTTCCAATGGCCTTTCCATTCTCTCCATCCAGCGAACCTTTCGCATTCGCTTCAAACTTGCCCCTGCAGCTCCAGCAACTCTCAAAAGTGGAAGAAATGGATCTTGAGCAGACAGTTACAATATTTTTCATAGGAATTGCCCTCATGTATGCATGTATACGCGGATCCCTATAGCAGGCACGCATGCATACGTATAGAGACTAGTATACGTGTGTTGGTGTATGCTTAGGCATGTATGTGTGCGGATATATACGTGTGTCTACGCATGCGCGTATTCAGGCATATGTATCTCTATATGCGTAATAGAGTGGATGCGTGTGCGTGTATACGTGTGCCAATCGACGTCCTCCTTAGCGCCTGCAAGTGGAGACAAGGGAAATTTGTTCCCGTTCTAGGCGTTAAGTAGGAGCTCATTTTATGTTGAATATGGAACTACATTACTGTCTTTATCTCCTACCACTGTGAGGATCTGGAAGGGCAAAATAGGCTGAAAATTTCGACATTTGTATTATTATATCAAACATTTTTCTGCAGATTTTCTTTATAGATATTCCGTGACTGGATCAAATGACCGTATCAAATGACCGTCTTAAAAATGGTCCAGGTATTTTCGTAGCTACAATCGGTTAAAAGAAATTTGCGCAATTCAGAAAGATTGCTTTGCGATTGTCCCAATCACATACACGTAAACACGTCGACAAAATCGGTTCATTTCATTGCTGGAATAAGGTACTCAAAGGTCGAAGTATCAAATGAGGAGCTGGCGAACAAACCCGAACTTGTCGATACTACATTAAATTGCATTTCTATTTTATCTACTTTTGCGCCTAAAACTGCCATTTCGTTCGGAAAGGCAGTTTTTAACCAATTTTGAGGTGTTTAGAGTCGGATTTGATGCAAAATATTTCGGGAGCTAATCAAGGTGTGGTTGAAAAACGCGAAGAATAAAAAAAATTGACGTACTGTGGACAAGTCCGGTTTTGTTCGTCAGCTCCTCAAAATGAGCTATTCGAGGCTAGTCGAGAACACGACTACTTATATCGTTGCTATACTGTTGAACCGTCAATTTGATAGCTGCCTTACATCACAATTGACCGTAGCAGTAGAAAAACTAACGATATTCTTAGAAAGTGCGGTAACAAACATTAAAAGGTTTCTAATTTTTCATTATTTATTGTTTTCTCCATCTTCAAGACGTATTTGGCCGGTTGTCTGTTATCGAACTGTATATTTCGAACTGCTTTAGATATTTCTGTGACATCTCTGATGCTGCGGAAATGTATGCATTGGGGAACTCGAACAGATGTTCAAACAGCTCGAAATAGTCGAAGGGTCGTGTTTGGAAGGTGTCTAGAGTTTTGTATACTCCTCGAAGTATACAAATAATCCAATTTCGCGTGTTCAAGTTAATATTATAATACACTTGAGTATCGGAGCCAAACGGTTAGGTTTATTCAATATAGCAGTGTCAAGAGCAATCGGGGGATTTCCCAAGACCGATTATTGTTGTCTCTACTAGAAAATCCGTCACGGATACGTTGGCGAACTTCGTCTTCACAAGAATTTGAGGATTAAATTCTTCCGAGTCAACGGACCGAAAGCTGCATCAATAACAGTTCTCTCCTACACTCTCATCTCCCATTCGTTGCTCCCCCTTCTCACTTCAACCCTCGTAACTTGGACCTCACGCACTTATACTTATTGAATCATCGTATTGTCATTTAAAATGTTTATTTGTAATTTTATTGCCTACATACGGGATCCTCAAAATTACCAGCCTTATTACCCCGTCGAATAATTTTCTGAATTTGAGAAAAAAATGTAGATTGTCTTATGATAAGCCAATCTACTTGTTTTTTCTCAAATTCAGAAAATTTGAGGGGCAGACAGCTGTTCGTCTATCTATTTGACGTCGTTTGGCAAAGTTTCGACGGGATCTGAAGAGCCGTTTCAGAGATTTTTGGGTATCTACAATTGTTCTACCATACCGACCGCGATGAGGTGTCATTCCGTCTTAATGCAAATTTTCCATATTCTAGAATGTGAAATATGATATTGAAGATTGCACCGTTGGAACGCAACGAAAGTTCCGGGGCCCATTTTTTTGGCAAATTCAGACCTCCAAGATTGCTTAAACTTTTTTCAGGATCCTCATTAAAGGTCTTCAGCTTAAAAAAATCCAACATTTTGTGAATAATAATGAAAAGAACATTTTATAATGATTTTGTGTTGCATTTCAACGATGCAAACTTCAACATCGTATGTAAAATGTATAATGCAGAATCTTTTTCATCCAATTGGATCAATCGTATTTGTATGGCAATTGTTTTAAGAGGAGTGGAGTCATTTTGGCTCCGTATGATCAAGAACTTTCTAGAAATGTGACCACGGAGGGTTAAACATCATTTATCAAATGTTTAAATGGTATGAGCACTAGTCATTGAGAGCTCTATTATATTTGAATGCCGTTCAATAGAGTTGGTTTTTCGATTGAGCTTGCAATATCCTGAAAGACGCATTGACAGTAATCGAGTACTCCACCTGACACTCATTGTTCTGACAATGTACCCGCGTACCTGAGTACATTGTACTCGGGTACACGAGTAATGTACGTATTCGCAATGCTCTGTCGCAGTATGGTCTTCCGGTATGCTTTTTCGCAGTGAATTTTATATTACATCACACGTATACTCACCCTGACGTAGCTTTATCATAAAATACGACGCACAGAGCAGAAGAGTGAAGGCTCTGGAAATTCGGAGATTCTTCCTTTGTCGTAACGGTGATCCTCGTCAGTGCTCTCCACGGTCTCAAAAATTGTAGCTCACGTGCATTTGACTAATGGATCATTCTTTTCTTTCACTTTTTCTGCGTACTTGCAGGGGTATACACAATATTTCGCATTCCGACATTCCGATTTTTCCGTTGATACTGCATGGAGTACATACATATCGCGAGTTGAATAATGTATGCCAAGCTCCGATTTTTCATCGGTTCCTGTCGATTCGTCAAAGCTTTGTGAGAATTTTTCTGATATCCGTCGGTTGCACAGACGGATACGTATACAGGTCTATAAAAGTCATACATTAGATTTGGCCATAACATTTTTCAGCCCCTGAAGCCCTCCAAAGTAGATGCAAACTTTTGCAAGTTTTGCTCCGGCTGTATATCCTTTGAAAAAAGGTTATGCCGAGGAGTAATTTTCATCCGATGATTAAGGTAGTACTAGCGGATTTACTAGTCAACAGAAAATCTGTAAATTTTCGAATCTGAAAAAAGCAAAATGTAATACATTTAGGTTCAATAATAACCATGATACGGAAAGAAATTATGTAGGAAGTGTATATGATAGCTATGTGTGTTATATTATGAATAGTGAAGTATTCAACTAGCAATCAGATTTGACTTGAGTGGTCTCACCGGCCGCCATTTCATAATTTTGGGAATATCCGTGGCAACGCTGTACTCAGGCCCTTCCCATAAATGCCAAGCGTGTGCTTGCTTACTTCGTGTGGGTAAGCGTGTGTGTAATGTTCGTATATTGTAACTTCGGTCTTACATATATTGTAACAACAGATATCGATCGACATAGTATTCGTTCGAATCTCGGACGTAATAAAATTGCGTTAAGAACCTACAACTTTTGTCGTAGCATTAAAATTGACCGGCTCGATTCGGCCTCCCGGATAGGAGCACAGCTGACAGCATGCGGCGTAGCAAAATCTACGCGACCTCTTCCGTCATGGTAGACGCGATAGCGAAAGCGAAAATTAGTCAATTCAATCGATAATATCTGCTCGAAATGTCCCGTAACCTATATTTTTTATGGAACATACGCGACCGCGACAGTTTTTTGTTGTTATTTATCGCTTTCGCATAACTCCGTATGTAAACGCGCACTATTATCATTTCCGTGCCAAAGTTCGATCCGCCCGGATTCCCTATATGGTGCGGGTTAGATGCATTGATTTAGTGAATTAATCACTATTGTATTTAGCCGGTAAGGCATGCGGACTTTTCGTGGACGTCATTCTGTATGCCTGTACACAGCATATCAAAAAATTATTTTTTTTTCTAATGAGGAGGTTTGTGCACATACCACCATAAAAAACCGGAGAATCGAGGTTTAAAAGACTGTTTTTCCAGAACTATTCTACGATTATTTTTCGGGCAGAACCATTTTAAAATAATGAAAGTTAAGACAATTTTGGTAATCCTTTAGGGGGTCTTCTCACTTTAGACGCTAAAACAGGCTATTTTCATGATTTTTTTATCGATTTATATTATAGATATTGATATAAAAGTCGTTGCTATTAATAAATACACTTTGGAAATACATTAAACATTTTTTTAAATTTATTTTAGTCGCTATTTATAGACAAGAATGGTAGTTAAAAAAAATGTCCTAAAAAAATTGTAGGTCTACGCTGTTGATGAAATCTCGGAGGGATCAACGGAAATAAAAAAATCAAACGGTTTTAGATTCAATATGTTAATGGCTATAGCGCATATCATACGATTTTTTATATATGCAAAAATAACAAAATGGCGGACATTTTTCGATTTTTTCTTAAAAAGTGTTTTTTTCATCGTTTTTAGCAAAAAAAATTAGTAAATATCAAAATTCAAACAAATCCTTGATATGCGCTATAGCTATAGTTGTAAAGAATATGTGGTTAAAATTTCATAAGGATCGGTTCAGTAGTTTCGAAGATTTTATCAACAAGCCGTCGAAAACCGTTTTTTTTCGAGAAAAACGCATTAAAATTTCTTTGGGTTACATAAATCCATATTTTTTTAAAAATGTATTTCGAAAGTATATTTATTAAGTGTAACAACTTCTATATCAATATCCACAATATAAAACGATCAAAAAAATTCATGAAAAAAGCCTTTTTTAGCGTCTAAAGTGAGAAGGCCCCTTAATTTCGAACAGCAGTGCATGCATATAATTGCGTGGTACAGGAGTGTAGTTTCAAAAGAGAATTCTCTGGCATTGCTTAGGTTGTTTTCGACAAAATGGACACAGGTGGAATTTCTCGCGATCGCTGGAACATAATCTCCGACCGGACGTTTTTAATCAATATAAAGCTACCTTCGGACGCAAGTGTACATACGTATATATACATATATACTGCACTTCATTGAATAACGTCTCGAAACAGTCTAAATATAATTCTGCAACGCTAATAAGGCGGATCTGGTAACATTGTGTGCAAGCGCGGATGCGGCTGTTTATTATGTCACGCCAATTGAAGCAGCGGTAGGAGATTCACCGAGGGATCACTGCGGTATGTGCATGTGGCTAAATTGTACGAAACCAAAATAATAATCACAACTTACTTCTTCGTACGACCCGAATATCCTGTTACCTCTATATACACGCGTGATATGCGGATAGAAATAGTTCGTTTAAATTTAGTAACCAGCGTATGGATCCGCGAATATACATTGCTCGAAACTCGGTTATCGACTATGCTAGCGCACGTACACCATGGACTGTGTATTGTCTAGGACATATCGGGGAAAAACGCGTAGCAGTCCATCCATCGTAACTATGAACGTGAAGAAAATTCGCCCGTTCTCGCCCGGCAATCCGACAAACTTTATTTTGTTAGTTCAAGCCTGATAATACAAAAACCCACAGGTGTTTGAGAGTGTGATATATATGTGCGTTTATATGGATATATGGGACAATCCACGTCATTTCTGAAACGGCCTGAAACGGTTTATTTTTTATTTGTGCGGAAATTAACGAAAAAAGGATTTTTTATTCAAAATCATTTTCTTTTGTTTTTTTCTCCTTCTATTTTTTCCCATTCGAAAAATGATTTTTCATAAAAAATAATTTTTTTCGTTAAATTCCGCCCAAATGAACAAAAATCGTTTCAGGCCTGTCGAAGTCGAATTGGAAATCACAAAATCATTAATAGCATTATTGGAGATTAAAATGATAAAAATCCCCTCAAAAAAATATGATTAATTCGAAAAAAATAGAAGTAAAAATGGACCCACGCTGAGACTAGTTTAAAAATTCTAGAATTGGTCACTCTATTTTAGATATTTTTTATTTAATAATAAAAGGCAATCATCTTTTTAAAAAATAGTTTTCACTTTAGAAGCAAAAAAAACGTTGACTTTGATAATTGATAATTTTTTCATATTTTTTAACGGAAGTATGCTTTAAAATGAAAAAATTATATAATCATATTTGTCGATATGTCAATGAGTTCAGGAGTTATCTGCGTTTAAACGTTTCCAAAGCTTCCGACATCCACATGTTTTGGAAAATTATAATTCATAAAAGGGAACAGATCAAAATCTAAAAATTGGTGTGTGTTTTCCTTTTATGGGGTACAATATTCTCCAAAAAATCAGAAAAACCAAAAATTGTCGGGGTCACGGGCTAGGTGAAATGGCGTGGAATGTCCCATTTATACATATACAGGGTGTTTCGTTTAAGAAAGAGCATTAAAATAGATCAACAAAAATGAGGTCGTATGAAAAAGTGTTTCCTACGAAAGTTTTATGGTTTTGAGAGGGACATCCGATGGAAATGATTTTTTTTTGTCAACACGTCCACAAGATACTACGGTAACTTTCATTTTTTTAAATGAAAAGACATGGTTTTTACTTTTTTTAGAGAAATAGCTGTTTTCCAGACGAAACCGATGAAAAGATAAAAATTCTCTAGCTATAAATCAAGGAAGTTATGGCGGTTAATTTTTTTTCGGTCTCGAACACTTGACGATTGTTCTCAAATGTCGGAGGAAACTAAAGGCAGGCGGACCAGTGTACCGCACCAAGATTTTTCCAAAAATATTGGATTGTTGCCATCGAGAGGGGGAGAAAAAATTGTATATCGAACGTAATATCATATTCGATTAAATAATCTAACGTAACATCACAATAAATTCAATATGACGATATTGGATTTATTGGATTTTGCATCTTCGGAACAGAACGGAAGTTCTTTTCTATTTTTCAACTTCTTTACTTCTATTATTATCCAAAATCTTATTCGCAGCTTTGAGTTCCGCAGATCTCTAATCAAGATTAAAACAATTCGTAGTTTGAACAGTCCAAATTTAATTTGGGCAACGTGTAGAATCGAATCTTCATTGCGCTCCACGGATGAAAACTTTAACATCACTCGACTCGACATGGATACACAAATCGAACATTTGCTCACTAAAATTAACTGCTACGTTCTACTTGAATTTCTATTTTACTTTCATTATTTTTAAAAGTTCCACATTATTTCCTGTTTTGTATTTCTACAGACTATTTCGTTCTATGTTATAATTTTCCTGTCTCGTCTGGTTGAAATTTCCACCACATAAAATATGCAATCGATCACGCACTTTATTTATTTCTATACTTACATTTATACATTTCTACTTACACTTTTTCTTGTGTTTATGAATGTCTATGCTGAAGTTCGATTTCTTTCTGTGCAAGATGTATTTTTCGGTCATTGAATCTCTTAGATGGGTGACGTGTTTAGAAAGATATAGGACGAATTGTATAAAAAAAAAAAAATTATTGGGTTTGTTCCAGCCGTACAGGGTCTTCCCCTTTTAACGAGCCCCAATCCGCCTCAACTTCTTCCAACCGCCATTCCACTACCCCCTCCTTATATCGTCCGTTCCTCATCTCCCCCGTCTACTCCCAATTCCACACCTCCCCGCCTGCGGCCGCAGCCGAATTCCCCCTCTGTATCGTATTCACTATGACATATGTGTCATGGGTATAGGGAAACTGCGGCAAACCTATACCAATACAGTCGGTCATCAAGTTCGCCTCCCAGTCGTGGAGCTCGTCTTATTTCGCTGCGAAAATGCCGAGGAAAAACATTTCACGACGAAATGTAGGCGACTGGGATTCGAACCCGGGATTCGAATCCCGGTCCGCAGGTTTAGTGGCAAGCACGCTAACCACTAGACCATCGCACCAGTTATAGGACGAATTGTATTATTGCAGAGATCGATTCAACGATGAGATCATTCGAGTTTTGCAATAATAAACATTTAAGATGTCTGATCGCATGGCGGACGCCAATGGGCAATGGTTTCCAGCGTTTTCTGAAACGCCTCAATCTTCTATTTTCTATTGGCACTGCAAAAAAAATATCTTGGATTCATACCGATACATAGATCATTCGAGAAAATATGCGATTTAGCCACAACTCTCCTGGTGTTTCATCTCTCCTGTAATAAATACATACACACTCCAAATGATAGCTTCTTTCTGCAATGAGCGAAGGAGAAGTTATTTTTACGTAAGGCAATAACGCGATTATTTCGCTCTCTCGACAACGAACGAAGAACTGGTTTTCTTGCGTTTGTACGAGGAGGCTTCGATTGGGGGAACGGAAGTTTACCAGCTGATCAAGGACGATTTTGCCACGTTGAATCGCTGCAGCCTCTCGAAGAGCATCTTCGCTCCGTTGGTTCGAGAAACGAGTATTGTCATTAAAAATGTATTTGGTGTTTCGCAATAGATTTTGCGAAACATATACATATTGCTCTTACCTCAGATTTAAAAAGTATAAAAAAGTTTATGGAGAAAACTAGCGCGGAACATGTTTCTCATGAAGCTACATCTATGAGTTGAAAACTGAAAACCTGCCAAGTACGTTTTGGAACACGTGTAAGGCGTTACCGAGAGTTCAGTAGGGTTCCATAGTCATTTGTTTATGCAACCATTTGGACTATCATTATTTAACTAATATGTATTTATTATTATGGATGTTGTACTATAATTATTCATCACGTACTAATTTCGATTTCATTTAGAAATCTGCAATCATTATAGGCTAATTGTACAATCAGAGTGAAGAAGGGGACCCTTGGTTAGATGTTTGATATTTTATTCACGAAACATCAAACAACATGCGATGAAGTTATATGTGCAGTCCTCTAATGGAGGTTCCGTGAAGTTGATTTAGCGATAACTCGCTTGTCCCTATTCTGAATGCATTGTTAAAAGTTAACCGAAATTATTTTTATTGAAAGCTCTAATCGAATGCGGATGCCCAGAATTTGTTTAGATTTTTTAAATCCAAACTGAGAGAAAAGTGCATGGTATTTACAACAAACACCCAAGGTAAAAGAAGGGATAGTAAAATTCGTTATAGTTTATTGACACCGCAATATAGTTACCACGTCTATAAGCGAAAAATATACTGAAACATGCGATTTGGGTGCGGTGTTTGACTATCTATTATCCCCGAAATGATGAATCACTAATGTAAAAGGCTTGACAATATAGATATGGTTAATTTAGTGCTATTACAAAATCGGCGTACAAATACTAATGTTGTATACAAACGTTAAGTTTTGTTCGGTCAGACTTTTGCTGTTTTTTCAAGTTAGTACAATTCATATGGTTAACATTAAGGTTTTTCGAGGACAATTTGTTAGAAAATCTTATGAAAAGTGACTATTCGAAAAAATGATAGTAAAGTTTACTCATAGCGAAGACGTAAATCATTTGCAGTTCGAGCAACCGCAGCTTAATAGTTTTAAGAACTACGCGTGACTCACAAACTGTTACATAGTATGTTTGTTGCATTGCAAAAATAGGATATCAGTTCAACACTTCTTCTCGTAGTTCGCCTTCTGTTCTTGTAGAACACAGATTACTATGCATTCACTGTAAAACAAATCTGTATTAAAATTAATGTAAAAGTGCACGAAGTCTTTTACAGATACCGTTTATGAATTTTAATATTGTCGTTTGAAAATCAATGCACTGCTTTTCGAATGTCTAATAATCGTTCAGTAATATCGCAACATTTAAGTACTGGAAAAATCATATACGTATCGCAAGGTATCTATTAAAACTTTAAAAAGTAAAAAAGAACGCCATGCAATAAAAAAAGCTCTCGAAAAAATTATCGCTTCTTTCACTATCTACAAAACTTTAATTAACCTCGAAATATGTGGGTTTTTTTTTCAAACAATAGTTTCATTTACTTTATTACTTTTTCAATTTGAACGTACAAAAGAAGTGAAATAAGTTTTTATGAAAAAGCCAAGCAAATTTGCTAGAAACGTACACAAAATTGTCACACCCTAGAAATACTATTGTTCTCAATATTTAATTTAAAAAAATATAACTATTATAATAAAAAGTTCGAATCACGATTATATAGTTAAAAGTACAACGTATGCATCACACAAGTACTGTATGTATGTATCACTGGAAATGCTGTGCAACAACTTGGCGTGCATGGTTAAGAAAAAAACATCGGTGAAGGATGACGTTTCCTCAACAACTTGACAATCAGGTTAAGGAATACATAAACTGACGCAATTCAATATGTAACTGCAGACTAAGTTTCTGATTCCGTAAAGTATAAATAAAAAAATCAGTGATGTACTCGTAGACCACACGGCTCCTGAAACCTCGCTTTATTTGCATAATTTGAAAAGTTACGTGGAAGTATTGACTTTGTACTCTAGTGCAGAACCACCATACGTCTCATGGAATCTATTGCGTCGTATAAATGTTGGTGTAGTGGACATAGTTTTGGCAGGCTGAAACTTTTAATTATGGTGCGCCCCACTTGCTGGTGGAAAAGGAAAATCGATATTACTCTTGACACTTATCGCGCCATTTTCGATAGTCTGTCCAAGTAGACTCGAACATCACATTTCTAATAACCCTGTATACCTGATGCGGTAGTTGATGCGATGTTGCAATTTGAAATAATCTAAGTAGATAAATTGTTGCAAAAGTTACCTATGCAAGCAGTAGGAACGTTTCTGTAAGAAAATGGTGTATCTTCCCGAGCTTTTTTTCTTAAACATGCACGCCAAGTTGTTGCACAGCATTTCCAGTGACACATACATAAAGTACTTGTGTGATGCATACGTTGTACTTTTAAATATATAATCGTAATTCGAACTTTTTATTATAATAGTTATGTTTTTTTTTTTTTATTAAATATGGAGAAAAATAGTATTTCTAGGGTGTGACAATTTTGTGTACGTTTCTACCAAATTTGCTTGGCTTTTTCATAAAAAGTTATTTCACTTCTTTTGTACGTTCAATTTGAAAAAGTAATAATGTAAATAAAACTATTGTTTGAAAAAAAAACCACATATTTCGAGGTTAATTAAAATTTTGTAGATAGTGAAAGAAGCGATAATTTTTTCGACAGCTTTTTTATTGCTTGGCGACGTTTTTTACTTTTTAAAGTTTTTTAGGGGGATTTCATATCTTTTTGAAACGGAAATACTTCATTTTCTATAGTTATAAACTGGACGTGGTTGCAGCGTCATTTACCCACTCCAGTTAGTGATTCTTTTCATATTTGCATATTGCATAAGTATAAAAATGAAAACACAACTGAAATAAATCTGTGTAAAAAATGTGGACGATTCGTGAAAAGAATATTCATTGCATTTCAACGATGCGCAACTCTAACACCGTCGATTTTGATGTAGGTATCGTCGATCAACGAAGAAGTCTCCTTTTCGTATCCGTCACGAGAGCGCAATCGTTTCATGCGAAGAACAAAATATGTCTTCGAAGGTCGTTCCCTTCTCACAGACGGTAACGTAACGAGAAACGCGTCTCGCGAGTTTGTTTTTTCGTTCTTTCATTTTTAATCAAATTATTTCATACAATCTGGTTAAAAATATGAATTTATTCACTGTAGCGTAAAAGTCCGTATTATCCGAGCTTTTGATAATCTGAGGTAGGCTTGGTCCACAATAGGCCGGATAATCGAGGATCTACTGTAGGTTTATATAAATAAGGTCATTATCGTCATTGCTACGCATTAAATCAATAATGATATATTTATTGCAGAATATTACAACGAATATGAAAATTTCATTATGGCGCAGCCTGTCATCGACGTGACTTATAAATAATTATTTCTTTGCCAGTCTCAAAGACCGGCTGAGTCCTAAGTGTAACAAAACGACAAGGGAGCGATTACCCGAAATTTCGCCTTTAAATCGTCATAACTTTTTTGTTTGTGGTTGTAATATCCCGAAATAACTATTGTTGTATTCTGCAATGTACGTTTATTATCAATAAATCATTATTTGATACAATTAGTTTCAAGAAAATTACTCTTGAGCTTCCAAAATGTATGAAAATTTTCAATTTCTAAACATTATAAAATAAAACTTATTCTCTTTATTTTTACATCCTAATGATTTCTATGACATCTAGCATACCGTTGGAAAGGGTATAAACTAGAGACTTTTTAAAACAAAGCTCAAAATACCGTTTAAAAGAAAGTTCAAAGTACCGTTTACTTTTTTATCGTGAATTTAGCAGTTTACATTTTTCATACATTTACGCATTTTTAAGACTTTGGAAGCTCATAAGTCATTTTCTTGAAACCAATTGTATCAGATAATCATTTATTTATAATAAATATACATTGAAGCAAACAACAAAAGTTATTTCGTGTTATAGGGTATAAAAGAATATAGCATTTACCAAGTATTTTCTATTTATCGAAAAAATATGCAATATTTTTAATGCAATAAAATCGAGGATGTAATACATGGAAGTAGAGGAGCTAGGCCGGTTCTAATGCAGGGATCTCAGGGGGGAGCGGGGCGGGGGGGTCGAGCGCGGGGAGGCCGTGGTATGCATGGCGGAGGGGGGGGGGGGGGTCCTGCATGCGGCAGCCGAGTGCGGGGTTGTGGCGGAGGGAAAGGGGAGGGGTGTTAGAGAGTGGGGAGGCTAGTTTTTGGTGACGATGTCTTCCAGGCGATAGCTGGACCCGCGGGCGAGAGGGGGAAGCCGCTGCCAACTCTGTGGGGGAGGAAGCATCATAGAGTCGCGGGTCCTTGAAAACCCATAAAATCTGATAATTTATTATCAACATTTTATAAATGTAAGCGGAGCATTTTTGTCTAGACTATTTACAGGAGTTTATATATATATATATAAAAAAACAACTTAGACAAATGGATGCATGTGTGTGTGTGTGTGTGTATGTGTGTGTGTGTGTGTGTGTGCGTGTGCGTGTGCGTGCGCGCGCGCGCGCGCGTGTGTGTGTGTGTGTGTGTGTGTGTGTGTGTGTGTGTGTGTGTGTGTGTGTGTGTGTGTGTGTGTGTGTGTGTGTGTGTGTGTGTGTGTGTGTGTGTGTGTGTGTGTGTGTGTGTGTGTGTGTGTGTGTGTGTGTGTGTGTGTGTGTGTGTGGGAAACTTCCATTTATGGCTAGGAAAATTTTCGAGAGTGAGATAACGATAGTTCCTATACGAAGGGTTGCCCTTCAAAGCCCATAAAATGCTTTATTTATTGCATGCAGCTGCAGCGTTATTCCGAAACAAGTTTCAACCCGTCGAGATTTCATTCAACAAGATTACGTCAAGATGTTCACATGTGCGAGTATGTACGCAGTGCATCCGGCGAAGCACCCCCTGGACTTGACCAAAAACGAGCTCGAACAGGTTCCAAAGGTCTTGCTCCTAAAGTATTGGGGTAACTTTATTGGTTTACTGTGGGATCGTTTGCCGGAGCATTATCGGAACGATAGTGAAGTGATATCGTATCTTCCATGCATGGAGCATTAGAATACGCCACAGATGAAGGATCACATTGATGGTCCCCCACCCCAACGTCGGGACTGTGAAAAGTGTTGCGAGGGGGGAAATTCTCTACGTGCGGGGTTCTTCGAACGTGTTTGAACCTGTTACACATGCCTATGATTGGATAAGTGGGGAGAAGGTTTAAAATCTGAGTGAAGGGGTTACGAGGGAGCTTATGATTTCGTGGACTAAGCTCAGACTGCACTATTCCACCGCACCATCAACTTCTCCGAGAAGAACTTTGAAAAAGAGTGAAAATGGATCTCTCAAATATCAACAAAGTCAGCCTGATGGCGGAATTCCTCCCAACGAAGAAGCTGTCAGAACTCCACGTCCATTCGGATTATCAAATCACAGACATGAGAGCTGTACAGACCAAGTTTGGAAAACGCTACATCGTGGACGTTGCAAATGAGTTTGCCGTCTTCTTGCCAGCGCGGCTGGTAAAGGCCTTCGATCAAGATCTGAAAATGTTCGAGAGTATGCTGCAACTGACGCGCAATGGTCAACTCTACATGAAGTACATTGGTGGAAAATACAACAGCGTCGAGTTCCATCGAGTCTGAGTATGGTGGAAAAGAACGCTTGTGAAGGCCCGGTGGAAAGAACAAGTTGAACAGCAGCCAGCATCATCACCATCGTAGAGTGCAAGGACCGTTTGCATCACAGTCATCATCATCGTAGAGTTTTCGACGCTCGAGTCTGAGTATGGTGGAAAAGAACGCTCGTGAAGGCCCGGTAGAAACAACGAGTTCAGCGGCAGCTGGCATCGTCACCATCGTAGAGTTCAACGACTCACAGTCGGCATCACAGTCATCATCGTAGAGTTTTCAACGCATGGTGCTGCGTAAAAATGTACGAAAAAACTTTTTCATCGAATATAATGTAACAAAAAAAATTGTCGTCAAACTGTATTCGCCGTAGATATAGCAAATAAATGGAGAATGATATTTGTTAAAAATGTTTTTATTCATTAAAAAAAAAAAATCCCCCGCTCACACAACACTTCGTACACAGAGAGCCAGCTTTTCAACGACTTTACATTCGCTTCGGCGCAATTGTATTTTGTATTGAAGGAATGATGGGGACATTTAACGTTTGCGATTTTCGGCAACTTCTGCAGCGATGGACAGTCCAGAGTCTCCAGATCGATGACTTTTGTTGCTGAATCTGTGAATCTCGATAGCCATGAGCACTTCTCGAATCCCTTGGCATAGATCGTAGGAGCTCCTTCCAAGATTCCTCGAATTGTCGTTCTAGCTGCCTCGTATGGTATGCCGCTGTGTTCCCATCGTATTCCATGATAATTGCGTTCCAGCCACTTGTTTGTCATTTTGTACTTGGCCGGTAAAGCGTTCCAGGCGAATGGTGCATCGAAGAAGAATGTCAGCGGTTCAGCGTTCTTCTCATGGAGTTTGACGATGGACATCTCCTTTAGGACAAATTCGTTGACGGGTCTCTTGAACCCTTGCACGTCGACGATAAGCTCCATGATGACTGAAGTAGGCGCGGATCATTGGCATGATTTTATACCAATTTTTTAACCCCACCACTGATTGGATTGTACTCGACAATACGATCATGGAGGATCATGCAGTACGCTGAAGTTTGCGATGGAATATTGTTTTTCAATTCAAACTCAAGGCGCACATCAACAGGACCGGACTTGAGCAAATCGTTTTGTTTTGAGCAGTCAATGACAACGAGGGGGGCTTTTTCTAAAAATTCCATCCTACTCAGCCATGGTTCAGCCTCTTTGTTGTAATAGGTCGGCTGAAAGTTTGCATACATCTCGTAGAGAAGAGCATATTGATTTGTATAAATGTTCAAATCTAAATTTCCATATGGATACCATTGCGAGTTGAGGTATAGCTTGACGTCGCTCAGGTTACAATGATCAAAGTGGCTCGCATTGTGTTGTTTCTTATTTTTCCGATCCGTCTGCAACGCGAGTATGACATATCGTGGCTTCTCCAGCTGATTCGAAGTTTTCACAGACCACACGTGCTTGGAGGTGGCAGGCAGCAATGGATATTCATACAGTTCCCATGTTCGGAAACTCATGGAGATTGGTGCGTCTTTGGCGAGAAACTTTAACAGTTGAATTTTCCGCTGATCCGAGACTGTCACATACGGCACGAGCCATTCTATTTTATGCAATACGAGTTTGTAGTCTTCAGGCGCTGTTTGTACAATAGCATTGTCGTCGGTCTTTGATCTCGTGAGAATCAACTCGTGCTTGGCATTTACGACAATTTTCCGATAATCTTCGGCAAATCCGAGGAGCATGCTGAGCGGAATGCACACATCAAAGTTTCCCGATACATCTACAATCTGCTTGGTCTCTTCGACATCGAGCCATCCAGTGTT
Organism: Ophion ellenae; assembly: GCA_963210295.1. Taxonomy (NCBI): domain Eukaryota; kingdom Metazoa; phylum Arthropoda; class Insecta; order Hymenoptera; family Ichneumonidae; genus Ophion; species Ophion ellenae. The sequence goes on from OY723391.1 coordinate 11,232,394, forward strand.
CTCGAGCATAGAACTTTTGGCCGGTGAGAGAGATGAATATCCCTTAATTACACTCGTAATGCCGACATTCTTATTACGATCGATTTCTATGGCATTCAGCTCATATCGCACTTCCTCAAACAAATGACAAATGGCATTGTTGACGAGACTTGTAGCAGTGGTTGGCGCCCCATCACGCTTGGATAATTTTCCACATATGTGTAGCGAACTCTTGCTTGGCAGGATGGAGAGGTCTTGATGTTGGATGGCAATACGGATTTCATCGCTGTTATTGAAGGTTGAAGATGCATATGGCTGATGAGCGTGAATCTCACAATGGATGATGGATTCATCAAAGACCACGGGTGTCTGAATGTTTACGATTTCTTCTTCCATTTTACGCAATAGATGCACAGAGCACAGACTAAATAATTTTTTACACGCTTTCGCCACGCACTTTGAGACCCAAACTCTTCAAGAGTAGCACGTTTTGAGGTGTTAGCACTTTGGGCGCTGGCCGATGACTGATTGTTTTTATCCATGACCGTTTATTGTTATTGGAAGATCTGTTGAAAACAATGCCCATCACGACTTTATATGCAGGCGTATGGTGATTACTTCACCGCGGAAATTTACCAAATCACCGTCTTGATCCACTATGCGAAGCTGTATCGTGTCAATCGTTCGGCTCGTGATTGGCAGATAAATTACGTGGGAGGGAACTTCAATGATCTTATAGCCCGGTGGCACAGATGGAAAAAATTCGTGAATTGTGTGTACTTTTTATCCGTTAATATAGGCGCCAGCGGTAATGTTGCACTCAACGCGTAAGGCGTTCACTTTGAGAATGGCTACTGGAAGATCGGATTCGTGTCTTTTATTGGCTTCCAATTTGCGTGCGGTGAAGCCTAGTAGATGACCAATAGAATCTTTTGGCCCAAAATTGACATCACGATTACACTCGATCTCACTGCGTAGCGTGTTATTGTTGGGTTTAATGCTGATGCTGATGTTTTTACGCGCGAGCTCTGCTTGTACAAACGTCTCAATATCCTCTATTTCATAACTGCCCGTAGGTATCGTTAACACCTCATCTCCCACGTAAAGTTTATCGTGGTCAACGTCGATATTGGGAATAGAGTTGAAGGTTAACAATTCCACGAGACCGAGGGTATAATTTTTGTGTGGCGAGAGTTCGATGGGGGGAAAGTATTGCGCCTCAAGTATGGACGATGAGCCAGATATGGTCAATGTTAAACTATCATCCATGATGCTGGTAAATTGACAACTGAATTCTCCACGTCATTTCCCTCCTATATATAGTGTATATTTGTCTTTGTGCTGCAGCTGCCGACAAAGAAACTTGAGACACAAATGTCCACATTCAATCGTATCATATTCCTGATATCTAGTATAATTATAATTTACGCTACCGACACGGAAATATCTCATGAGCTCGGATGGTGGTGGAAGATTGCCGAAACTATCAAAGTACATGACTTTCGATCCGGTCTTTTTGTAAGCGACCCAATGCGTGCCAGGACCGACATTTTCATCCAAATTTACAATTGCTGCTTCAGATTTGAGAGGTCCGCTCGCAGGCAATGTATCGCGCATGTAAACTCCACGAAAATGTGGAATCTTTAGGATTTTTGCATATTTGAGTAGGTCGCGGTCGGTGAGGGGTCGGTGAGGTAGCGTAACTTCTAGTTTTTTGGCTTGATATGAAGGCCCAATCCTTGCTTATATGGTTTCAGATGTAGACCCCGACCTAATGCAATTGCTTCAATTGTTCGATTATGGCGCTTACTTTCATCCAATTCACGATTAGCTGCTTGAGCAGCATTTACAGCTTTAACTATACTAGCCGCACCACCCGACAAAGCACCCGCAGCGCTAAGACCCGCAAAAATGCGCACGAGGAAGGGCAATAAACCACCAATTTTATGGGGTACAGGTAGAACCCGAGGTGTGCGCACTTTACCACCTTGCAACTTTACAGCTGCACGAGCACCCTTCAAAGCTGATTTGATAATCTTATGCGGATCATTACTTTGAATCATTGTCTTCTTTGCAGCGCCAATTATCTTTTTCAAACAAACGCCACCCTTGCGGGCCTTCATTCCCATGCCAAATTTTCTCTTTGTCTTCATAATATTTGCCACACCCCAAGCACTGGCTTTTTCACCGATACTAGCGTCTCTCGCGGTAACACGTTGCCTAGCCTGTTCAGCCAACACTTTATCCGCCAAATGTCTCGCCTCAAGATTATCCGGATTTTTCGAATACGCAATATCGTGTTGTTTGCAAGCCGTATCCAATGGATTAATGCCCGGATCACCACGAGCAAGGCGCTTGGCCAACTTTGTGCCTGGTCCACAATACTGACATCCAGGCAAATGTAGTTCAACGGGGAGTTTGTTGATTAGACGGTTGACCAAACCTTTACCACTCTTCCTATGCACAATCATGTCTAAAGACAATATGCGACTGACGGATAATCCCTATAAGAAGCCTATTTATATGATTTCGCCGTTAGTCGTGTGTGAGATCACGTCCAGGAAGCAAACTATCGGAGGAGGACTTCCCGTGATAAATTTCGACGAGTTTGTCGAAGACCGTGGAGGGAAAAAGAAACAAAAACGCCATGGGAATTTATTGCCGGATAGCATACGTGCACTGTTTTGCGGTCCATCGAATTGTGGGAAAACCAACGCTTTGCTCACCCTCATCATCCATCCGAATGGTTTGAGATTTGAGAATATTTACTTGTATTCCAAATCGCTCAAGCAGCCAAAGTATAAGTTGCTCGAACACCTACTCGAACCTGTGAGTGGAGTTGAATACCATCCATTCGAGGCGCATGAACACGTGATAGCACCAAATGATGCACGATCCAACTCTATATTCATCTTTGATGACATAGCATGCGAAAAGCAGGATAATGTTTGGGCGTTCTTTTCCATGGGACGACATGAGATTGTTGACAGTTTTTATCTTTGTCAGACGTACACTCGTATTCCCAAACATCTCGTGAGGGATAATGCAAAATTCGTGGTGCTTTTCAAGCAGGACGATATGAATCTCAAGCACGTGTACAATGACCATGTTAATACGGATATGACTTATACGTGCTTTAAAAACATGTGCGTGAAATGCTGGAATTCTGACAAGTATGCATTTATCACGATTGACAAGGATAGCGATATTAACGGAGGTCGATATAGACAAGGTTTTGATTATTTTCTCACTATTGATAAATGACTCATCGCTGGTAGTTGAAGAGACAGTATTACGCATGCCGTGGTAGTGACAACATGAAGAGCGAACAATTGTTGCGTGAAAAGGATGTGTTGCGTGAAATTGCCAAGGCGAGCGATGCAATCAGACGAAAGCATCGAATGATGAAAATTGGGAAAGATAACGATCAGCAGAGAATGCAGGATGTCTTTAAGCCTATAGTCGGGCCCTTGGAGAAATTGGTGTCGTATAAAAACGGTGAGGTGGTGGCGGTGAAGGAGGAAATTAAGGATGAAAAAGTGTGAGATAATGTTGATGAAAAAAAAGAAGATGCGTTAAATAGTGTGAAACAGCAAAATGCGGCACATGATTCCTTGAAGAGTGAAACACAAGATTCGTTTAAATTTATATATGAGGATGATGATGATGACTCGCAAAATGTCGATGAGCTGATCAGCGAATATCTCCTGCTATTACAAACAAATAGAAAGGCGGGCTTGGATGTATTATATGGTGTACGAAATCTCGCTAACAACAAATTAATGATTGGCAATTCTCCGATAATTTTCGACTCTGATCATATTCGTGTGGGAGATGCGAGTTATGCGAAAACTGTTGGATTAACGGAGCTGTTGTTTAAAAAAGTGCCTAATGTTGAAACTCTCACACCGGACGATTTGAAAAACTATGAAAAGATTGTAATCTCGACGAATGCGCACAAAAAATTGTATAAGCCTAGTGAGGCTATACGACGTAACACCAGCCACAAATTTAACACATAGGTCGCAAATATAGTCGATCATCATGTAGGACAGGGTATGCCAAAGTATAAGCTAGCTAGAAAAAACACCCAATTGGACTATATTTATTGGGACAATCCAAACGAGCTAGTGGATCGTCTTCGCTTACTTCTGGCATCCCAAGCAGCCGGAAATTCATCACATGCGAATGAAATTATTTCGATTATTGAGGAATTGCGCGAAGTTGAAATCATTTATTAACTCGACATCGGAGAATTTACACATTCTCATCATGAGTGTGGATGTGTTTGGACGTCATTCAAGTAGGAGTGTACTCCACAGTAAGCAAGGTCCTCCAGGTCGACCCGGGATTGGCTTTAGAATTACCGCAGATGGTCATTATGACTTGGGGCAGAAACGATTGTGTAACATTGCAAATCCGGAAGGAGAAGATGACGCCATCACTCTAAGTGCGTTATAAAAGAAATCTCGAACTATCATTAAGAACATACGCAAAGAAATGAATGAGAGTAGTCAGTTGTTGGTTAATGGACTTGAAGCTACGATACGAGACATTGCGAGGACACTCGAGGCCGATGTCAAAGCTCTACAAGATTTGGTGTTTCGTAATTCAAACGTCATTGCTGAATTGGACGCACGACTGAGTGGACTGGAAAATGAACGAAAAAAGGGGCGCTCTCGTGCTGGAGCTACATAAGCCTGCTCGACGAAACTATCCGCGTCGACATGTGGACATCCGTGGCTTGGACGAAACCTGGCAAGCCGACCTCGTCGATATGTCATCATACGCGCGTCAAAACTCCAACCATAAATTTCTCCTCACCGTCATCGATACCTTCTCGAAATTCGCCTGGGCCGTGCCAATGCTGAGTAAGAGTGGTAAAGATGTAGCAGCAGAAATGAAGTCGATCCTCGTTAAGGGACGCATACCGCAGAACTTACACGTTGATCGGGGAAAAGAATTCTACAATTGTGACTTTAAGGCCATCATGAAAAAGTACAATATTTACATGTATTCAACATATAGCAACTTGAAGGCATCCATTTGCGAGCGTTTCAATCGTAATTTGAAGAACAAGATGTGGATGCAATTTAGTCTTCGTGGTAATTATAAGTGGATCGATATTCTTGATAATCTAATTGCCGAGTACAACGATTCTGTACACCGTACCATTAAGATGAAGCCGAGAAATGTCAACGCGGAAAATGAGAAGCAATTGCAGCAGATTTTCAATAAGCCTCCAATGAAAAGATCGCCGAAATTCGCCGTTGGTGATAAAGTGAGAATCAGAAAATTTAAGACTGTTTTCGAAAAGGGTTACACCCCAACTGGAGAACGGAAATATTTACAATCTATCGTGTGAAAAAAACTCATCCCGTGACGTACCACTTGAAAGACCATAAAGATGAACCGATCGCCGGTGGTTTCTACGAACAAGAGCTTCTCAGGGTCAAGCACCCCGATATCTATCTCATTGAAGCGGTATTGAAGAAGCGCGGTAATGGAATGTTTGTAAAGTGGTTAGGTTTCGACAATAGCCACAATAGTTGGATAAGTAAATCCGATTTGTAGTCGATAATAAAGAAAATGGAAAAATATGTATGTTTTATGACTCTTGACCTGCTGGTCGTCCCCGCATCCCTCCAAGGCCTCCGACCGACTCCACAGCAGGCTTGCTTCCCCCCTTGTCGCCGTCGCCCTTTTTCGTGGAACGTGAGGGGATGAATAGAGTGAATAAACACATGTGATTATAAAAAGTCCGCTTCTTCATTTACGGAAAAAAATTAATCCATTCTTGCACAATATACAACAAACATCATCCATACAATATACAAAAAACAAAAAAAATACATCCATACAATATACAAAAAAATAATCCATTCTTGCACAATATATACAACAAACATCATTTTAACATCGAGTGAACAAAATATATACATCATTTTTACGAGTTTTATACATCAATATTCACAAAAATATACACAATTTTACATGAAGGTTGTGGAAAAAAAATTACAAAACTTTTTACGACGGTATTCTGTAATGCCCCCATGGTAGGGTATCGGAGGTCCCAGGTATGATATACCGCTTATCATCATGAGGACTTAGAGCGATTTTCGTCTCACGAATGGTGTAGACCTTGTGCAACTTCGATCGAATACACGTTTGACTACGCATAATTTCAATGTCCTCCTTCAAGCATCGGGCATAATCGTCAAACGTGATTGTCCTAGCCACAACACTGCTCTTGACACCTTTAACTTTTTTAGTATCCTTCTTACCCTGGACACGTGTCGCATACATTTTCGATCGAAGTCCAATGAACTCGGTCATAATTGCGCCATTGCATTCGTCTTTCATGAGACCGGGTACCTTTTTGTTGACAAGCGGCATATCATACCTGTTGTCCGCTGAATAGTCGCTCGTATCAAATTTTTCAATGTCGCACTTCATGTCTGCATATACATCTTCGCTCTCAATGGCATATATGAGGCTATCTGTATCGGTATACATCACTTTACATTTATTCCGATACAATGGTACCATATACTCGTGATGAAATCCATACAAGCACGTTTTGGATATGTCGAGTATGCACATACCCACATATATCGGCTTGTTGAACTTCACCTCGAGATTGCGCAATTCTACGGCGACGAGGTTTTCGGAAAAAACGCTTCGGCTGTGGAAGTTTGGCTTCGCAATCATTGCCTCCGCGCCATACCTGCCCTCCCATTTTGTCAAAAGCTTTACATCTACATGATTGCGCACATTCTCCATCGTTTTGCCAAACACCGCATTATTCATCAATTTGAATAAATTCTTTTCAAAATCGTTTTTGGCCAGCGTTCGAAACTGAGTATTTAACTCGATATATGAACGTAGCCATGGGGATTGTGTGAATTGTAATACCCTATGGATTTTCGTGAGGCAAAGTCCATGACGTAACCACTGTTGTAAATTTCTGTAGTGTATGATGTAGCGTTTTTTTATCGCAGACGGTTGCTAGTAGCTTTTCCTGCTGCTTACCCGGTGGTTTTTCGTGTATTGGGCAAAACGGTAGGTCTTTGTGCGCATCATGTAGAGATTGGGGATATTCCAAGTCGACCTCAAGGATGTAGCCTGTTGATGAATCTAGCGCGATGGATAATGGATCAAACTTGGATACGTCGTTGACCCATCGAAAATCTGCATATGGCAAGGGTTGACACATTGCCCATCCATACAAATTGTTGACGTCAAAATACATCAAGTATGATGATTCTTTCGATGGATCAAACGACTCCATGTACTTATTATTAGCGTGTGCATATCGGTTTGAGCATTGACTGAGACTACCGCGTATACCCCGCTCAACGAATAAAACCATGTCGATGTCAATTAGTAATTCAAACGTGACATTCGAGTGTTTTAACATTGCATCCCAGGTATATCCCGGCAATGTGTAGTAATACGCGAGATCGAGGCCATAGCTCTCAATGCACGTATTCCGAAAGTTTTCGAAAATATCAGCTAATAACAAGACATCTGTCTTCAAGTACAAATCGCTATAGTCACCCAGCGTTCGAATGGAGAACCGCTCCCAAACGTTCTCCGCATGTGCGTACTCGCTCTCCGATACTGTAGCATCTGTCAGGGAACTATAAAATGCGTCACGTGGTGGTAAGGAAGTGTCGTCCAACCTGCTCACGTTGTCAATATACTCATAGGGGAAGACCCCTTTTCGTGTCAGCAAATTGAAATTGTCCGTCGATAGAGTTGAAAATTGCATGCGTAAAATTTTGAGTTTGTCCTCGGTCAAAAAGGAGGCTAATTTGTCGAGACTGGTATTGAGGAATTTGTATGAATCGATGAAGCGCAATTGTATTTTCTGTTTAGAATCGTCTGTGATTTGAATGTGCTTCGTGAAGGAGATGTATTTCTCTTTTGTGATTGGAAGCACATCGGTCTTTCCTTCGAACGCTGTGGCTACTTCCTTGATGATAAAATGTGCATCGTAACCCGATAAATTGTGAAAAACTACTGGAATGAAGAATGACTGTTTGTAGTTTAAATTGCAATTAGAATGGGCAGGGCCTCTATAGTGTCTAGTCAGATGGCAATGATCTCGAACGCGTATATCGTCTTGCGCGAATGGTTTTCTGCATATATGACATTGGGTCGCTTTGCGAAAACTTGCCCACTCGCTCGGTGTCAGATAAATCATTGGGACATTGTCGCAGAAAATTTCTTTTATGCGCAATGCTAGATTTTTCAGTTCTTCAACAAACCACGATACACAATCAGCACTGCGATGCGAATGATACGAAGAGAGCGATTGATCGTACGAACAACACACGTAATATCCGATACTAAACACTTCATGGTGCTGATACATATCTTTTGCTTGGGTCTTCCCATCAGTCTTTGCTAAAACACACTCCAAATCGGCATACACAATGAAGGGATGTCGCTCTTTCCGGCTAAAGTTGGTGAATGGGAGCCACTTGTTGGTGTCATTCGGTAGTCGGATCGCGCAGTCGTTTATTGCTCCACAATCGACCTCGTGCGATTGCAATTTATCCTCGGATCCGAAGTAATGCAAGCACCTGCAAAAAAAACATTGTTTCGTTCAATCCATCTAGTACATGCCAACGGAATATAACTGATGTTAACTTTACATACCTGTCACAGATATATTTTTTGTGCTCCTTTTTGCTCAGTCGTGCGTTTACGAGTCTCGACAAGTTCTTCATCCATGTAAAATGCCCCACCTTGTTGTCCTCGGTATCTTGCGTGTACAACAAATTGATGTGCTTTTCCTTCTTATTTTGAGTCACGCGTATTGGAACGATGTCCTTTTTGGCGGTGGTGGTGGCGGTGTACACGTTGATGGATAAATCGTTTTGCAGCTCAAATTTTTTTATTTGGTGTATGGTTACCGGGAATTGAATGTCCTGTAGATTCAGTGCGCTTGAGTAATGTGGGTACGATGACGGACGGTCACTGTGTCGTTCGGCTGGGTATAAAGCAGCGACAACTGCCCACGCGAAACATGCGTTATCGTTGGATTTGACGTTAATCACAGCTCTCTTCATCATTATTTCCCGCGGTAATGATATGGAGCACCCAGCACGCATCGGGTTATACTTATTCACATTTATCGTGAGGTTAAGTATTTTCCGTAGAGCCCAGCCACTATCTCGTTCTTGAAATTCATCCAGTAACGTTAACGTGGGCTCCATAACGCGTTGCTGGTACCACTCATTCAAATCGCTTGTGTTAAAGAGTTCACAGTTTCGCGTGTTGACACTTTTATTAGCATGTTTGTCTCCACTCGCGAATTCACCATTGAACACTGCATTAACTTTGATACTGTTGTGTTTGCAGATAGTATTTTGCACATGTTGAAGCACTAGGTCGCGAGCATCGTTGAGAAATTGCTGTGGTTCGATGTGGTTGCGATTGATTACGGAACCGGTCAATATTCGACTATTGAAGGATGTGTCGATCTCTCGCCAGATTAGCCCATGATGACCGTGTCCTGCACCCGTGTGTATAAAATGATTACGCACAGAATTCCTCAACCCTTCCAGCCGCGCTATTTGGGCTATCAATGACTGTTGAAGTCCGATTGATAGTCGCGGGCGCTTAATCCGGCTTTGCGTTTCCAATTCTTCGATAAACTCAACGCACCGTTGTTCCCACACAGCAAAATCTTCGAATGAACTTAGAAGCGCGGCTTGGTCGTGCAAGATTTGTTCTGACTTCTCCGCGTTGCCCTCCATATTTGATGAAACGAGGCTTCCCAAAAGAGATGATGTTCACTAACTGACTGCTCGATCCGAAGTGCGAACACTTTTGAGCGCGGCAGATCATTAAAAATGGTTTTCCCCTCTAGACATTTTTCGTCTTTCCCTACCATCTCGGAAGATATCACCAACCCACGAGAATTTTCTAATGTCACATTGGATTGCCGGAAAAAAATAAAAGAGCATCTCAGTCGGGATGCGTGTAGTGAAAAAAAATTCATGGGCTCTCCATCGGCGCTCAAGTGGTCCACGGTCGAAGCCTAAAAAAGGTCTTTATCCACAGATCTCCGAAAGTTTATAGTTTTTCAAAATAAACACCCCGATATCATATATGCTCCGAATAGCGGAGCAATAAAAAAATCTAATAGCTTGGAGAGTGGCGTTAACGAAGAAAAACAATCCTTAACCATGGGGCTAACTTGTCCAGACCTGCATGATCTCAAGTGTCGGCATCAAGGTTTGACGTTGCCCTCTCTGTATATATTATCATTCAGAGATGAAAAACTAAAGCCCTGTAAAATGGAAATGCATTTTTTTCCCCGGATCACTGTCTTCGTCGCATGCTGTCGTAAAATTTTATGGGTTTTCAAGTGTGGACCTATGGAATGATGAGGCTCGAGTTGCACATGCGAAGCGATAGGGTATGACGGTCCCTGGCGCTCGACGTAAGAAAAAAAAAAGAGTTGTAAAATTTGAGACTTTCGGACGAGGTGGTTGAAACGTTGCAGCACACACACACACACACACACACACACACACACACACACACACACACACACACACACACATGCACAGATTTGTCTAAGTTGTTTATATATATATATATATATATATATATATATATATATATATATATATATATATATATAAACTCCTGTGAATAGTCTAGACAAGAATGCTCCGCTTACATTTATAAAATGTTAATAATAAATTATCAGATTTTATGGGTTTTCAAGGACCCGCGACTCTATGATGCCCCCTCCCCCACAGAGTTGACAGCGGCTTCCCCCTCTCGCCCGCGGGTCCAGCTATCGCCTGGAAGACATCGTCACCAAAAACTAGCCTCCCCACTCTCTAACACCCCTCCCATTTCCCTCCGCCACAACCCCGCACTCGGCTGCCGCATGCAGGACCCCCCCCCCCCCCCGCCGCCATGCATACCGCGGCTTCCCCGCGCTCGACTCCCCCGCCCCGCTCCCCCCTGAGATCCCTGGGTTAGAACCGGCCTAGCTCCTCTACTCATGGACGACCTCTTACAAACTTTTATTTAACTTAACTCCGTGTGGGATGCAAAACGAAAAATCGATATTTCACCCACTTCCCAACTGCGAAGAGCTCTGGAATTATACAAGCATGCATCTAACAAGGAAATGTTGCGAGGTCGATCTCTCTGATTTCGATTAAATTTGGCGTGCTTGTAGTATGGGTAAAAATAAGCGACACGTACTGTTTTATATCTGCGGAACCTGATTTTTAAGGGCGGTAAGGCACCCTCGAAAATTGAGGTATCTTTCGTTTTCTCGTCGATAACGTTTGAACGGTACGAATATGAAAAAATTTCAAATTGCAACAATGTTTATTTTTCGTGTACCATACATTGGAGATGAGAACGATAACGTTATCGACGAATTACGAAAAACACCCCTGCTTTCGAGGGTGCGTTTAACCCCTTAAAAATCTGGTTCAGCAGATATAAAAAAAATACGTTTCGCCCATTTTTACCCATTTTGCAAGCATGCTAAATTTCATCGAAATCGGAGAGATCGACCTCGCAACCTTTCCTTGTAAGAGGTGACGATGCATGATTAAAAAAATATCCACAACATGTTCATGTACAATAAAATCAGCGATATCTAATCATCCATATGAAATCTCATTAACACATACAAATTCGTAGCCGACTGTGCTTCCGTGCGAAAAGTTTATATGCAACAATTAGTCGTAAGTTCAAAATCACAACTACAGTCTGTTATTTTTTACAAGCATTCCATATTCCCAACGTACAAACTCGGAAACTAGTAAGCTACTAGCAACAACTAACTAGTAAAAACAATTCAAGACAAAAAGGTAGAAAATAATTATGTAAAAAAAAATATGTTCAATAACAAGCTTTTATTTAATGTACTAAAAAGTAGAAAATCATTTTTTTATGAAGTCACCTATATGTGACTATAAATGAAAGCTTGGCATGCTCAAAATTTAGACATAATCTTTAATTCACATAAATTCGTTAACATATCAACTGTATTGAATTTACTGTATAACATCTTACATTTCTCAAATAAAAATTCTGAAACTGAGTAGAAATGTGTGATTGTCTAATTACTATTTTGCCAAATTAAATGCGGTTAATGAAACTGAATTGATCAAATGTATTAAACACATAAAAAGTTGAGAGCCACAAGCTTTTATTTATAGTCACATATAGGTGATTGGCAAAAAAAATTATTTTCTACTTTGCGGTACATTAAACTTGATGGCTCGACCATGTGCCGCATCGAAAGTAAAAGCTGAACAAAGTTCTGTAACTCGGTCCCGAGGTACTTGTTATCAAATGTGTAGTCCAAGTCGCGCCAACCGCCGAATGGGCGAGTGTTTATTATCGCCATGGCTCTCTTGCGAACAGTGCGATATCAGGAGTTCCATCAACTGGGCGATCTCAAAAACTCAAGTACGCCCTTCTTCTCTGTGGTGAGCTCGTCCGAGACCTCGACGTTGAAATCGAAATCGCTGAAAATGTTGTTACGATAAAAACGTGTGTATACAGGGTGTTTGGCGCATAAACCGAGATAATTTTTTTGGCGGTTTGGGGGGATCATTTGCTTATTTGTTTACCCTTAGACTCTATGTCCTAAGTATCACGGTAATTGAGATATGATTCTTGTTCTTTTTTTTTATATCCGAAATCTCGCCTTTAAATCGGCATAACTTTTTTGTTTGTGGTTATAATAGTACAAAATAACTTTTGTTGTATTCTGCAATGTATGTTTATTATAAATAAATCATCATTTGATACAATTGATTTCAAGAAAATCTTAAGCTTCCAAAGTCTTAAAAATGTCTAAATGTATGAAAAGTTTCAACTTCTAAATTATAAAAGAAACATATTCTCTTAATTTTTACCACATAATGAATAATTTCTATGACATGTAGCATACTGATGGAAAAAGTATAAACTAGAGAACTTTTTGAAACAAAGTAAGTTCAAAATAGCTTTGAGTTTTTTTATAATTAACTTGCAAGTTGACATTTTTCATACATTTAAGAATTTTTCAGACTTTGGAAGCTCATAAGTCATTTACTTGAAACCAATTGTATGAAATATTGGTTTCTTTATAATAAGCATACATTGCAAAATACAACAAGGTTATTTTGTGAAATTGTAACACAAACAAAAATGTTATGACGTATTAAAGGCAAAATTTCGCGTAAGACTTCAAATAATCATATCTCAATTACTATGGCACTTAAGCTATGGTCTAAGGGTGGAAAAAAATTAGGATATGACACCCCCTACCTCCAAAAAATTGTGCCCAACCATACACCGAACACCCTGTAGTTTTAATTTTTCGGTCGCCACTTACAACGGTGTCGATGTCCCTTTTCCCGTTCTTTCGTCGCATCGCCTTCGGAGTCGGCATCTTTCGGCCTCTGGGCGTTCTCGATCTCGATGTCACTGTCCTTGATACGATCAATGATCATGCGTTGCGTTTGAACTCTGGAAATTGTCTAATTACTATCGCCGTCCGCTAAAAGAAAACATGAGACATTGGTACTTTTTTCCCTCAATTTCGATGAAGATTGCGAACAATGAATAAAAACAAATAACCCGGGCAGTAGGAATTGGGGAAGATGCAAAATTTACTCACATGGTTGATTTGTTGGCTTTCTCTGGAAACGAAATTTGCGAACATTTGCTATGAGTCCTTCGTCGAAGACCTTTTTCCCCTACACCATTACGAAGACCTTCGTCCTCAAGCATTGCGTACCAGTATGACGTCGACCGTTTTTTTTTTGTTTTCTCCGTATACTCGACGGTCCCCGACAAATATAACGAAAAGTGTTATTCCGCGTACGCGCCGGGATCCACGGTGAGAGTCTGCGAGTGTACTATCCAATACATTGAGACGTATACGGGGATTGTATGTAAAAAAAATAATTTTATAACCGTAAATGGGGCGGTTTTTTTGCACTTATCCACTTTTCACTGCTTTTACACTTTGACTGCTTGTCGGCATTCACGTTCTAACCCTACTTACAAGGAAACGTTGCGAGGTCGATGTCTCTGATTTCGATGAAATTTGGCATGCTTGTAGAATGGGTAAAAATAGGCGACACGTATTTTTTTATATCGGTGGAACCCGATTTTTAAGGGTTGAAAAGCACCCTTGAAAATTAGGGTGTTTTTCGTTTTTCGTCGATAACGTTTTAACGGTACGAGATATGAAAAAACTTCAAATTGCAACAATGTTTATTTTTTCGTGTACTATACATTGGAGATGAGAACGATGCAGATAGCAACAAATTTCATATTGATTATTGCAAAAATGCGATTTTTTCAACCGTATCGCCGAGAATTTTTAATCGATTGGGATGTAAATTTGCATACATGTAGAGAATGGAAAAGCGCGGATACGGATTTTTTCTTTTTCCGATATCGCACAATTAAGGAGTTGAAACTGCCCGTCGATTTTTTTTGCCGAGAGCATTGTATAATCAGCTAGTCGTTTGGCATTTCGGTCTAAATTCACGTCAATATAGTTCGTGTTATAACGCAATTGCATATTTGTAACGTTCCAACCGCCCCCCCCCCCCCAACGGTCCCTCTCTCGAAAGGCAAACGTTCGAAGTTCTTACCGTGCGGCATGGACGAACATTTCTAGAAATAAAAATGGGTTACAAAGAATGTACTATCAGTCAAAATAGTCGATACACATTTTCTCGTTGTCGAAAATAAAATAAAGTTCGAATGGAAAAATGTTGTATTTTTCGACTACTAGATGTTCATGATGATAATGATGAGTACAGCAATAAATAGCGTGTTGTTTATTGCAATAATTCGTGAATTACTTGTGAAAAATCATTCTTCAGTTTCCCACTCATATGGGCAGAAGCAAGGCTCGCAATCACGGACTGACTTCGTGCTTCGGAAAGCAACTGGATTGCAATTGTATATTTTACGAAGAAATTCCACTCCGCTCACCGTATCGAAGGCATTATCTGCGGAGGTTACAGCGTTTTTGGGTTGCCGCTGCAACTCATGAACAGAATGATGCAAACATTTTTATCAGCTTATAACGCAGCATAATTTAATCTTTATCTTTAACTTTAATTTATTAAAGATTAATAGCAGTTCTGGTAATAGCGTGTGTCGTCGTTGTTTTTTTCGTGTGTATTTATCAATTGGGTTTCAAGCCATATAAATTCACCAACGATCATTATTGCTGCAGTTACGACGGAGAAGCCAGCCATACATTTTGTGTTCGAAATACAAATAAAAATGTACGTTAATCCGGTGAATGTTATTCAACTTCTATCCATAGCGATAAGTGCTATGAATTTGCCTCGCACTTCAATCACCAAACAGGAAGAACAGTTCAGTAAGGATCTAGAAAACATGATCATTGAAGCGATGGATTAACCTATGAAAATGGAAGTCGAAACTGGTTTGGATTTTCTGTCACCAAATGAAATTCATGAAGCAGCCGTAATAGAAGATAACAGTGAAG
Source organism: Ophion ellenae (assembly GCA_963210295.1). Classification (NCBI taxonomy): domain Eukaryota; kingdom Metazoa; phylum Arthropoda; class Insecta; order Hymenoptera; family Ichneumonidae; genus Ophion; species Ophion ellenae. The sequence goes on from OY723391.1 coordinate 11,247,896, forward strand.
GAGATTGGCACGGACAACGATACCTAGATCCAAAAATTAATGAAAATGTATGTACCCAAGATATTGAAGAATTGAGTTACGAATACAAGACAAGAGCTGTAGATTACTGGAGATCCGGGGCAAATGGGAACGGAAATTTATCATCTGTTCAAACTAAATTCAAAAAGGTGAAATCAGAGCCGCAGTTGCGCCGGTGGGCCCATAGTATAAATAAGGGTGGCACCTATAAAGAAAAGTTAACAAAGATAGCTCACTACACGTTAAACAATTTTAATGATGCTTTGGACAGAAGGCTGCGTGTCCATGATATAGATCTTCGACGATGGGCCTTACGTGCACGAGAAATTGTAGAAATACCAGCCGTAAATTTCCAAGCATCCGCTTCTTGGCTAAGGACATTCAAAAACCAACATGGAATTGTGTCACGGGAGATTACTAAATATGTAACAAAACAACAATTATTAAACGCGGATACACTTCAAAACAAAGCTATCGAATTCATAGAAATGGTGAAAGTCAACATAGCCAACGTTGCGGCTGAAAACACATTTAATTCTGATCAGAGTTGATTCAATTTAGAGCTACATACAGGCCACACATTGGCGAAAGATGGGCAGAAATCCGTTGAGGCAGTCGTGCAATCGAAAACATCAACAACACACAGTTATACTATACAGCCTTTGGTTTCTGCGAGTGGCAAGCTTTTGGCACCTATGTTGATCGTTTCAAACAAACCTACCGGCAAATTTGGTCCTCGAGTGGAACAAACTATGTTCAGAACCGAAAATATATTTCTATTGTCTTCGAAATCTGGAAAATTGACGACTAATCATTTCAAGCGATGGTTCCAAGAAGTATATATTCCCAATACGGGTCTAAAATCGGTAATACTTCTGGATTCTTGGAGCGGTCAATGTCCAACTGCATTTAAAGAAATGGATATGCAAGGGAAAGATATTAAAGTTTTAACCATTCCAGCAGGTAAATATATTGCACGAGTTTCATTAGTTCTGTAGACAATTAGTCCATATGATAATTAGTAATACCTGCAGGTACGACTGGAACGATACAGCCCCTTGATGTTTATGGCTTCCGTGTATGGAAAAACTTTGTCAAACACTTTTCTGACGCAGTAATATTATACAATTACCATGTCAATTTGCATTTGAGAGACAATATTGTTAAATTACAATCTCTTACACACAACCAGTTTTCTTCTCCACGGTTTACAAATCTTTTCAAATATGCGTGGTACAGAAGCGGGTACGAAGAAGAAAGACCACCAAACTTCGAAAATCCGGTAGAATTTTGCTTTTCACAAAATGTACCGACATGCGATATATGCGGCGAAGCAGCTATTGTCACTTGTGCGTGCTGTAAGAAATCTCTTTGTTTCAAACACTTTTATCATGACTATCATTATTGTAATAAGTATAATCCATAAAGAAAACATTTCCTAAATGAGTAAGCGTGAGAACACTTTTCCGATTGTGTTGTAATCTTCAAAGGCAGTACGTGGCGGGGGAGAATTTCTTCGTAAATATACAATTGTAATCCAGTTACTTCCCGAAGCACGAAGTCAGTCCGTGATTGCGATCCTTGCCTCTGCCCATATTAGTAGAAAACTGAAGAGCGATTTTTCACAAGTAATTCACGAATTATTGCAATAAACAACATTTTATTTCGTTCCGTTCACGAGCTATAGAAAGAACGAAGTTGTTAAGGGTGCGTTGACCCCTTAAGAGTATCGTTCCGCCAGAGCGAGAAAATGTGTATCGACTTTTTTGACTGATTGTACTTTCTTTGTAACCCATTTTTATTTCTACAAATTTTCGTCCATGCCGCACGGTAAGAACTTTGAACATTTGCCTTTCGTGAGGGGGACCTTTGGGCGGGAGGGGCTGGAATGTTACAAATATGCATTTGCGTCATAACACGAACGTTTATTGACGTGAATTTAGACCGAAAGGCCAAAAGGCTAGCTGATAATACGATGCTCTAGGCAAAAAAATCGACGGGCAGTTTGAACCCCTTAATTGTGAGATATCGGAAAAAGAAAATCCGTATCCACACTTTTCCATTCTCTACGTGTATGCAAATTTACATCCCAATCGATTACAAATTCTCGGAGATACGGTTGAAAAAATTGCATTTTTGCAATAAACAATATGAAATTTGTTGCTATCTGCATCGTTCTCATCTCCAATGTATAGTACACGAAAAAATAAACCTTGTTGCAATTTGAAGTTTTTCCATATCTTATACCGTTAAAACGTTATCGACGAAAAACGAAAAACACCCCAATTTTCGAGGGTACTTTTCAACCCTTAAAAATCGGGTTCCGCCGATATAAAAAAATACGTGTCGCCTATTTTTACCCACTCTACAAGCATGCCAAATTTCATCGAAATCGGAGACATCGACCTCGCAACGTTTCCTTGTTAGAGGTTAGAGACGGCAGAAGCCGTACATTTGACGAACCCGGCTGTGATGTATCTAGCGTGCCGACGTATGTTTGCAGCAGCGTTTCCCGGGCAACGCGAGGAATCGCAGAGCGAGTCGACGAACGGTGCACATCAGGCTGAAACACAGTGTTTTAGCGAGACGTGGAACTCGAACGATCTGAGGTGTTGAAGAAAATTTGTGGTAAAAATTCGCTCGAAAATGCGGCCGAATATTACGAAATTTCAAGATTGAGTAGACGGATCGAAAAATGACCCAAACAAAATCGATAGTAAAAAATAACATTATATTGGTAAAATGTTATCAAATTTTCGATTCATCGCCGCGTTTTCACGTAATGTCGAATCTAAGGTAAAAAGTCGTCTGCTAAAGGCCATCTTACTGTAAAAAGAGTCGCGGCGTGTTCGTCGTCCGTGACAGTGGTGCTCATCTTTCTTAGGCTGTGGTGCTTACATTTTTCTTCTTATTACTTGGCGTCAAAATGCTACCGCGTCTCTTGATAAGCGTATTAAAATTAATATGCACAGATTGTATTTTTAAATAATAATGAAAGTAAATTTGGCATAGAAAAGTGTATTAATTTTACGGTGTCAGGTTAGTGTCATTGTTATTATTTACTTTCTGCGGCTTTAATAAACTCTGTATGAATTTAAATATACAAATTCCGGAATTCTTTTTACTGATTCAGTCTGTGAAAACTAATAATCGTTATTTAATAATAAATATACTACGTTTTGAATGTCTAAGTAATGTCTAGTAATACTGTAATACCAAAGTCCTGGAAAAATCATATTCCTATTCAAAAGTATCAGTTGTGGATATATAAAAATTAATGCGCATCGATTTTAGTTTGTTTGGGTTTGTTTGGATCTGATTAGACTTGGCTGCTTGTTCGGTTAATTCACCACTTACTTATTTGTTTTTTCCTTAGGTACACGCTTTTCGCGTTTGGTACCTATTCTTCCCCTCATTGTAACCGTTTTTTCCTCTACTGTTTACTCCTTGTTTCTCCCCCCCCCCCCCCCTCCCCTCTTGCGGCCGCAACCGACTTCCCCCTCTGTATTATATTCATCATGACATTTCTGCCATGGGTATATGGAAACTGTGGAAAACCTATACCAATACAGCCGGTCATCGAGTTCACCCCCCAGTCGTGGAACTAGTCTTATTTCGCCGTGAAATGCCGAAGAAAAACATTTCACGACGAAATGTACGCGACTGTGATTCGAACCCGGGACTCCCATCCGCTGGTTTAGTGGCGAGCACGCTAACCACTAAACCATCGCACCGGGTGTTCACCACTTACTTTAGATTTGGTGTTACTCGGTACGTTTTTTATAATTTGATTTAACATGCTGACAAAGCACGAATTTCTAGTTTTCAGCACTGAATTCTATATTAAATGAGACTATCAGAATAAACATATACTAAATCGAAAAGGCACATGTCCTATTAATTTCTTAATTTTCTCTAGTGTATCATGATATTCAGTGCACAAAAAATGGTAATAGAAACTTTCAATTATAAAAGTATAGTAAATTTAATGACTTTTTTTACAGCGTTTAGCAGGTCATATCATATAATATGGTATAAATCACTATTGTATGGTACAAAACTATTACGAAGTGCCAAAAATCTATTTAAACAGTGACTTATATTATAAAAAAGAACATCTGTGCAAAATTTCACCTAAATCGCAGGTGACAGCTATTAAGAAGTCGCAGCGTGTGTAGGATAGGCAGAAGATAGGCAATTAGGTTCTAGGTTCGACTCCGACTGTTGGTTTTCGGAGCAGCAAGTACTGTTTTTCGGCGTGGTGCACGATTTTGTAGAATATTCGATAAAAAAAGATCAAAATGTCGGGCGTGGGAGACGACGAGGTGCCTGGGCCTTCGACGGCACAAGATGATATTGAATATTCTTTGTGCAGTGAAGTTTCAAAATGACGATTGAAGGATGCCCTCGTATATTATGAGCAAATTCTCACACAAAATAATCTTGTCGCACCAACACCATTGGAGGTAATTACTGAAGAGGGAATGTTACTAGCCGAAGACTTGTTCCATTATACAGTACAAACTTTGCACGAAAAAAAGTTTGTAACGGATGAAGAACTAATTATGCTTGATGAATTGGACGAAGAATACGCTTTTGACGAACCTGCATCTGACAACGAAGATTCTTCTGAAAATTATGAGCCAGAGGAGAAAAGGGCGAAATCGTACACGGACAATATTCCGCTGGATTATAAAAGGAAAGTTATCAATATAGTTCGAGCACATCCGACATGGAGCCTAAAAGTTCTGCAAAAAAACGGGTGCAGCCGCTTAAAGCGCATGGAGGAATTGCCAAAATGGGAAAAACATGTAAAAAGCGGAGGAACCATGACAGACAAATACGCGACCATCGATTCGTGGACTTACGATCGCTTTGAGGAAGCGCGACAGAACAACCAACAAGTTACAACCCGGAACTTGCAGCGGTGCTTTATTCGCCAAAGAAAAATCACGAAGTTTGTAACGGAAAGAGAAACCGCAACGCGGGATGAAATCCTGGCTGCTGCAGAAGATTTTCGTATCCAGGCTCGTGATGTCATACCAAACTTTGGTCCCGATTTCGTCAGTAATACAGACCGAACAGGTATTCAAAATTTGTTCTCATTTTCCATAATAAATTAATGTAGACTTTCGTATATAGTATTTTCAATTTATTCCTTTTCTATTTTTTCCAGGATGCCAATACCAGTCGACGTTCGACAGAACTCTGGCGACCAAAGGATCAAAAGTAGTGCTGGTAAAGCGGCAGAATATGAATAAAGTCACCCATTCCTATACTGCGCAGTACTCTGTCACCCTATCAGCAAAATTGTTGCCCCTGGTGTTCGTATGCCTACAAGAAACAACAGGTTCATTTGGTCCCAGAGTTCAAAAATCGGTCGACGAGTACTTAAAAAAATACGGAAACGTCGTAGTCACGTCATCGAAGTCGGGAAAATTGACTACAAAGTTATACAAAGATTTTTTAATCAACGTTTTGAAACCCTACGTAAAAAAAAAAGTTTTTCTCAATTATCGATTCCTGGGGAGGCCAAACCGATACCGTGATGTACAATGTTGTGTTTCGAAATGACAGGCGTCTGCCTACTTGCACGGTGCAGGTAGTTCCACCAAAATGCACTCCATTAGTGCATCCTTGTGACGTGTATTTTTACCGCCAAGTAAAAAATTTCATAAAGCGTCTGCAGAACTGCGCCTATCTGTTTGAACAAGGACGTGAAATTAATAATAGAGAAGATTGCATAAAAATTCATTCTATTGTTTATCATCAGTTGTCTTCTCCGGTCTTCAATAACATGATCAGATATGCGTGGTTTGCTTCGAAACTTTGCGATCAAAGAGAAATCTTCATGAACGTGAATGAAGTTTGTTTTCCGATCGATGTATTGAAAAAAAATTGCAAATGTAACAATGCAGCGTTTGTACGGTGTGCGAGATGCCGTGAAAATTACTGTTTTCCTTGTTTTTACGATGGTTGTCACTCTGGCTCGTGTAACATTACACCCAATGTATGAAAACAAACGAATACAGACCAAATAATAAAGTATTCAATTCCTTACCCGACGTTTTTCATTTTCATCCTAAAAATGTTGTTGGTTATAAATATTGATACTTGAAAATGTATGTTTATAATCACGAGATAATAAAAAATATTACTTGCGTTTTTTCATTTAAAAAAAATGAAAAAAAAAAGATTCGAAGTGAGACTCGAACCAGCGACCCCGCGATTACTAGACTCGAGCGCTACCTGGTACGCCACGAGCCCGGTTCGAATATCGTTGCATCTTTGTGGGATAAGAGTGCGCTCGAAAACTTCAAAGTCAATTTTCTCGAAAATTTCTGAATATGGCGTCGAACTGCTTTGGGATATTAATATTCGAGCTCTGAACTTCGCGTACCATGAGTACGAAAAATTACAAAAATCCGACTGCCGTACTGTCCCCTTGTTAGATTTCAACGAACCAAGAACTTACATCTTCACATTTTCAATCATGACGAATTTTTGAGAACAATATCATCACAAACACATCTGAACCAAAACAATATACATCACCTAAATTATCAAAACATAAATCAAACAACACAAAATCACAACATTTTATACTCAACTCTTACTAATAGACAACATGACACAAATAATTATCTTTCCACTGATCCTCTGAATAATACAAATTCGACAATCACATTAAATAAAACGAAAGAATGGCTCATAAATCTCTCCAACATTGATATGGGGCCGTCCATAAATTACGTCATTTTAAAATAGGGGGGGGTCTAGGCATTGGATGACGGTAACGATAATTACATTATGACCATAGGAAGGATAGGAAGATTTCGGGGGGGGGGGGGGGGGGGGCAAAAATCAGCAAAAATCGATGACGTAATATATGGACGGCCCCTATTCCGCTACACATTTCCACATTCTTGTCTCTAGGTGAAAAGTTTTGTTTTCCTTACCTCAAACTCTCAAACATAAAAACTCATATCCACAAATCAATCTCCGAACTTGGGTCCAAATTAGATGTTTTACTCGACAAACCTAGACAAATAGATATTAGAACCAGATTCACTAAAACCTTAAACAAAATAAATATTCCAACATCATTTTCCAACACTAATCAAATTATAAAACACACGTCCTCATTCTTAAAAATCAACCCTCAACTTTTAGTTACACGAGCTGACAAAGGAAATTCAACAGTCATTCTTAACAAATCAGATTACATTACAAAAACTTATAATTTACTCGCAGATTCCTCAACTTACAAATTAACAAATGGAAATCCCATCAACACTCTACAAAAAGGCATTAACAATATTCTCTCCAGATGGAAAACCCTAAAAAACATTGATAAAACAAAATACAAATACTTAAAAGCTGAAAATTGCAACCTATCTCGTCTCTATTGTCTGCCAAAAAATCATAAAAATAGTTATCCACTTCGTCCAATAGTATCATCAATAAATAGTCCAACACATAAACTAGCTGAATTTATACAATCTAAACTTTCTAAATTAATCAATACGACTAATTCACACGTCAAAGATAGTTTCCAACTAAAACATTCACTTTCTAACATCTCAACTCCACTCAACTACAAATTGGTCTCGTTTGATGTTGTTTCTCTCTATACCAACATCCCATTACAACTTGTTATTCAAAGCCTTCAAAATGATCAAATCTATTTTCAAAAACATTTCCTTTAAACGAAATAATTAAAGCCATAGAATACATCATGTTCTCAACTTTCTTTACATTTCAAAATAACATTTACCAACAAATCTCAGGGTTACCAATGGGATCACCTCTGGCTCCAATACTATCTAACATCGTCATGATTGATCTTGAAACAATTGTCTGGAAAAATTACAATTTTCGTTACCACTATATAAAAGATATGTTGATGATATTATTATTGCTCTACCAACAGACAAAATTGAATCCACCAAAAATATTTCTAACTCATATAACTCAAAATTACAATTTACATCAGAAAATAGGTAGATAAAAAATCCCGTGTCTTGATATACTTTTAATCCATAAACAAAATTCAATTATCACAAATTGGTATAGGAAACCAACCTGGTCAGGCAGATTCATAAATTTCTTTTCACACCACCCACTTTCCCAAAAAAGCCATAATTTACATGCTAGTTGACAGAGCAATAAAATTATCTCATCCTTCATTTCACAAAGAAAACCTCAAACTTATTAGTAACACGATAACACAAAATTGCTATCCGATCTCTTTCACAGAAAAAATAATAAAACATCGGCTTTCCACAATCAACAATCAAAAAAAGAATAACAACAATTTTGACTCTTCCAGACTAATAAATGTTCCTTACACAAAAAACATCCATCATCAACCAATTCGTCTTTTCCAACCATACAACATACCATTAGTCACAAACAATAAACACAACATTTCATCGATTACTGGCTCCACCAAAGACAAAATAAATAACAACCAAAAATCCAACATAGTTTACAAAATCGATTGTAAGGATTGTAATGCCATATATATCGGCCAAACCAAAAGATACCTTGAAACCAGAATAAAAGAACATAAAAATAGCCTAAAACATACTACCACAATACACACAGGCTTAGCACAACATGCAATAGAACAAAAACATGACTTTCAATTCGACAATGTAAAAATTTTTAACAATGAAAATTGGCTCAAAAAAGACTAATCCTAGAAATGATCCAAATTAAGGCACACTCTAACGCCATAAATTTTAGAACTGACATACAAAAACTAAGCTCGATCAATGACTCTATTATATAACTATTAAAATATTTTACAATACTTTACTTGACATAACAATTTGAAAATTATTGACACTATAATTTAATTTTAAATACTCTGAACATGACGCACCAATTTTATTTCTCTAGACACGTCACTGCCTAAAGGATCTTCCTCCCCCGATTCGCAAAATAAAGACTCTAATAAGCTTTACGAAATTAAGACACCACTCAGTTTCTCTCGAACTCTCCGTGATCACACAACTCAATATGTAACTGAGAAAGGTAAATTTCGAGTTTTTGTTTATTTTGGAAGAAAATTTAAAAAATCTTAAACTCAATAGGTAATCATCACAGTCATTTGATACTTTATTAAAATTTCTTTTAAATCAATCACGTACATTAAATTTTCACAAACAAAACACAATACTTTCTTATAATTATTAATCCCGTACAGATGATAAAAATCGCGAAAAAAACGATAAATTCTTCCATCTATTGAGTATACTCCAGCAAAACAGTAATTGCTTCCATAAATACTGTCTTTTGAAATAACCTTCCAAATATAATCAAAAGCTAGAAACATCAACAACATCGAGGTTAGTCGTTTCTCATATTTCATTTCTTTATAACTCCATAGTATAATAAACCACACTCTCACACATCACTCATTTCAAACAACGATGTATAAGAAGAATTAACGCAATACAAGAACGTATGCATATCAAATTAATCTAGTTATAACCCAAACAGAATTAACATTACAGTTATACAAAACGACACAGCAATTTTAGAACACAATCATAACATAAAACATTCGTGTATTTAATTCCTTCAAACTTGATTCGTAAAGTTGGTGTATCAAAATGTATAGAGAAAAATATAATTTCTGAAGAGGACCCGACCCAAAGGTACATAACGTGAGAAAGCATAATTTATTTCCATCGCTGACCTTGGAAAACCTCTATTGGCCGGACTGAAGCCGAATCTTCAACTAGCAACTTGTCATCAACACGGCCGCACACATCTTTGACTCATTAATTCTCATACTTTCATCAAGCGATAAAGCATTATCCCCAAAAACAAGCCAACCATCCATCCGGCTTCGAATCGTCAGTACTAGAAAGTGCACATATTCTACAAGCGATGAGATGGTCCCGTTGGTAGCGTTCCTGACTTCGGTCTGCAGGGGCGCGGGAACGTCCCCGCGCTCAGTATGTTTTTTTAAATTTATTATTACTATTAATTCTTATTTGATTAGTTATCATTATTATTTTAATAAGTTATCTTATAGTGTCGAGAAATTTATCGCGCACTCCGACCGCTTATTTTATAAGATTGTACGTTAATTTAAATGTAATAATAAATCTAAATTACAACTTATTTATCTTCTAAAAAATTGTTTACGCTTTACTCACACCCGTCCCTATGTCAAATAAATTGTAATTCACAAAAGTAAGCAGAAATATATTTATGTTCGTATTATTATATTCTTTCTCATACTTTCATCAAGCGATAAAGCATCATCCCCAAAAATGAGTCAATCATCTATTCGGCCGCGAATCGTAAGTGCCGGAAAGTGCTTTTTTAACACAAGCGATAAGATGGTCCCGTTGGTAGCGTTCCTAGCTTAGGGGCGCGGGATCGTTCCCCGCGCTCAGTACTTCGAAATTTACATTTCTCAGTTACATATTGAGCTGTGTGATTACGGAGACTTCGAGAGAAACTGAGTGGTATCTTAATTTCGTGAAGCTTATTAGAGTCTTTATTTTGCGAATCGGGGGAGCAAGATCCTTTAGACAGTGACGTGTCAAGAGAATAAAATTAGTGCATCATGTTAAGAGTATTTAAAATTAAATTATAGTGTCAATAATTTTCAAATTGTTATGTCAAGTAAAGTATTGTAAAATATTTTAATAGTTATATAATAGAGTTATAGATCGAGCTTAGTTTTTGTATGTCAGTTCGAAAATTTATGGCGTTAGAGTGTGCCTTAATTTGGATCATTTCTAGGATTAGTCTTTTTTGAGCCAATTTTCATTGTTTAAAATTTTTACATTGGCGAATTGAAAGTCATGTTTTTGTTCTATTGCATGTTGTGCTAAAGCTGTGTGTATTGTGGTAGTATGTTTTAGGCTATTTTTATGTTCTTTTATTCTGGTTTCAAGGTACCTTTTGGTTTGGCCGATGTATGTGGCATTGCAATCCTTACAATCGATTTTGTAAACTATGTTGGATTTTTGGTTGTTATTTATTTTGTCTTTGGTGCAGCCAAAAATCGATGAAATGTTGTGTTTATCGTTTGTGACTAACGTTATGTTGTATTGTAGGAAAAGACGAATTGGTTGATGATGGATGTTTTTTGTGTAAGGAACATTTATTAGTCTGGATGAATCAAAATTGTTGTTATTCTTTTTTTGATTGTTGAGTGTGAAAAGCCGATGTTTTATTATTTTTTCTGTGAAAGAGATCGGATAGCAATTTTGTGTTATCTTGTTACTAATAAGTTTGAGGTTTTCTTTGTGAAATGGAGGATGAGATAATTTTATTGGTCTGTCAACTAGCATGTAAATTATGGCTTTTCTTGGGAAAGTGGGTGGTGTGAAAAGAAATTTATGAATCTGCCTGACCAGGTTGGTTTCCTATACCAATTTGTGATAATTGAATTTTGTTTATGGATTGAAAGTATATCAAGAAACGGGATTTTTTTATCTACATAATTTTCTGATGTGAATTGTGATTTTGAGTTATATGAGTTAAAAATATTTTTGGTGGATTCAATTTTGTCTGTTGGTAGAGCAATAATAATATCATCAACATATCTTTAATATAGTGGTAACGAAAATTTTAATTTTTCCAGACAATTTGTTTCAAGATCAATCATGACGATGTTAGATAGTATTGGAGCCAGAGGTGAGCCCATTGGTAACCTTGGGATTTGTTGGTAAATTTTATTTTGAAATGTAAAGAAAGTTGAGAACATGATGTATTCTATGGCTTTAATTATTTCGTTTAAAGGAAATGTTTTTGAAAATAGACTTGATCTTTTTTTAAGGCTTTGAATAACAAGTTGTAATGGGATGTTGGTATAGAGAGAAACAACATCAAACGAGACCAATTTGTAGTTGAGTGGAATCGAGACGTTAGAAAGTGAATGTTTTAGTTGGAAACCATCTTTGACGTGTGAATTAGTCGTATGGATTAATTTAGAAAGTTTAGATTGTATAAATTCAGCTAGTTTATGTGTTGGACTATTTATTGATGATACTATTGGACGAAGTGGATAATTATTTTTATGATTTTTTGACAGACAATAGAGACGAGATAGGTTGCAATTTTCAGCTTTCAAGTATTTCTATTTTGTTTCATTAATGATTTTTAGGGTTTTCCATCTGGAGAGAATATTGTTAATGCCTTTTTGTAGAGTGTTGATGGGATTTCTATTTGGTAATTTGTAAGTTGAGGAATCTGCGAGTAAATTATGAGTTTTTGTAATGTAATCTGATTTGTTAAGAATGACTGATGAATTTCCTTTGTCAGCTCGAGTAACTAAAAATTGAGGGTTGTTTTTTAAGAATGAGGACGTATGTTTTATAATTTGATTAGTGTTGGAAAATGATGTTGGAATATTTATTTTGTTTAAGATTTTAGTGAATCTGGTTCCAATTTCGATTTGTCTAGGTTTGTCGAGTAAAAAATCTAATTTGGACTCAAGTTCGAAGATTGATTTGTGGATATGAGTTTTTATGTTTGAGAGTTTGAGGTAAGGAAAACAAAACTTTTCACCGAGAGACAAGAATATGGAGATGTGTAGCGGAATATCAATGTTGGAGAGATTTATAAGCCATTCTTTCGTTTTATTTAATGTGATTGTCGAATTTATATTATTCAGAGGATCAGTGGAAAGATAATTATTTGTGTCATGTTGTCTATTAGTAAGAGTTGAGTATAAGATGTTGTGATTTTGTGTTGTTTGATTTATGTTTTGATAATTTAGGTGATGTATATTGTTTTGGTTCAGATGTGTTTGTGATGATATTGTTCTTAAAAATTCGTCATGATTGAAAATGTGAAGATGTATGTTCTTGGTTCGTTGAAATCTAAGGTTTTGAAGTTTTTTTTTGTGTTTTTCATATGAGAGTTTCATACGATAGTTTCATATGTGAGTTTTCATATGAGAGCTATGAGAATTAACATAATAATACGAATATAAATATATTTCCGCTTACTTTTATGAATTATAATTTATTTGGCATAAGGACGGGTGTGAATAAACCGTAAACAATATTTTAGAAGATAAATAAGTTGTAATTGAGATTTATTATTATATTTAAATTAGCGTATAAACTAAAAAATAAGCGATCAGAGTGTGCGATACATTTTTTTGTATACATTAATAACGCAGAGAATCAGGAGCTTAATAAGCATTGAAATCATCTAAAAGCCTCGCTCGTGCCGTCGGGTGACGTCACGCGCGAGTCGTGCTCAGATTGCTTTTTCCCTCGAAGCCTTCGTTTCGGCTTGGCCGCACATGACCGTGCTCAGCGAGATTACGCGCGATCTGGCTCTGCGCAGCCAGATCGCGCACAAAAGTTACCCCCTCTCTAGTCCCTTGCGCGCGCATCACACAATTATAGTAGCGCGTGTCCGTGAGCGAGCGACGTTTGGACATCTTCGGAAAGAGCCGAGCGGGGTCGAAGATTCCCGACCGCGCCTTCGGCAGCTATACTAACGCATGGACGCTGCGCACGTTCATGTGCGGCCAAGCCGAAACGAAGGCTTCGAGGGAAAAAGCAATCTGAGCACGACTCGCACGTGACGTCGCCCGGTGGAAAGCGCGAGGCTTTTAGATGATATCAATGCTTATTTAGCTCTTGATTCTGTGCGTTATTAATGTATACAAAAAAAATGTATCGCGCACTCTGATCACTTATTTTTTTAGTTTATACGTTAATTTAAATATAATAATACAGTAGAACCTCGATTATCAGAACCCTCAATTATCCGAACGATGACTTAGTTTATCCGAACGTTGGCGCGAAAGATACATTGTTGCTCGCTGCCACCGCCGTGAGTAACAATGAGCAACCCAACGCAACTTCTCCTTCTCAAACGGCAGCGAGACTTAGCCGCTCAAAAACGCGTTACAGCACTTATATACACGCACACACACACACACGCGCGCGCGCGCGCTCGTGTGTGTGTATATATCAACATTATATGTATATCAAATTTTAATATATATGTATGTACTGTTTTTATGTAAAAAGGTGTTGTTTATGATCTCCTTCCAAAAAACCCACGTTTCGATTATCCGAACTAGTCTTGGTCCGAATTGGTTCGGATAATCGAGGTTCTACTGTAAATCTAAATTACAACTTATTTATCTTCTAAAAAATCATTTACGTTTTACTCACACCCGTCCTTATGCCCAATAAATTATAATTCATAAAAGTAAGCGGAAATATATTTATATTCGTAGTATTATAGCAATTCTTATACTTTTATCAAGCGATAAAGCATTATCCCCAAAAACCAGCCAATCATCCATCCGGCCGCGAATCGTAAGTACCAGAAAGTGCACATATTCTACAAGCTATGAGATGGACCCGTTGGTAGCGTTCCTGCCTTCGGTCCGCGGGCGCCCCTAGTGCAAATTTTTCTTCAAATTTTTCATGATTTCTCATATTTTAGTCATATTTGAGATTTTCGGAGAAAAAAATTTCCTCAAAACACATTTTTTAACTGAAAATTCATGATTTATTATTTTTTTCCCCGGAAATTTCTCTTTTTCCTATGACCTGAGGCTGCGGAGATATTCGGAGAAAAGTTAAAGATGAAGAGAAATGAGATTTTCGTAAAAAGACTTATTATTATTATTATTTTCCGGAAATTTCCCTTTTTCCTATTACCTGACTGAATGGCTTCGGAGATATTCGGAGAAATTTTTTAATGAAAAAAAATGAGATTTTTGTAAAAAAAAAAACTTTTTACATTTTTTGATCCCTCATAATTCTGAGAAATAATGAATTTCCGAAATGTTTGCAAACAATATTTTGCTTAAGAGGTCACACCTCTGTAACGGCCTGCAACGAAGCGTTTTAGACAAATAATACTTGGGGTAATTATTAAGCATATATTGAAGTGTATCGCAAAAAAATTTTATGGGAAAATATTACAAAATGGCGACACTGCAACAAATTCTGCCGAGGTATGTTGAACTTAAGGTGCTCTGCGGCACGCAGTATAACTTGGGCCAATTTTAATCTGGACAAAATATTTTTTTTTTCATTAAATCTAGATGAGTGTTGCTAGTGAACCACGTAGGGGATTTTAGAAATATTGATTTTTGAGTAATTGCCGAGTAAGTGACTAAAAATGTTCAATTTTTTTTTAAGATAGTTATTTGTTAATAAATATTGTTTGAATTAACTTATCGAAAATCCCCTACGTGGTTCAGTAGCTACACTCATGTAGACTTAATAAAACGAAATTCTTTTTTTTAGATTACAATTGGCACAGTTATACTGCGTGCCGCAGAGGTTCGACATGCTTCAGAAGAATTGCTGCAGTGTCGCCATTTTGTAATATTTTCGAATAAAAATTTATAGCATTATACTTGAATATATGCTCAATAAATACCGCAAGTATTATTTGTTTATTACATTTTCTTTCGCCAAAAAAAAATATCAAAAAATACGCTTCCTGTAAAGCCGTTACAGTGGTGTTACCCCTTAAAGTCTTCATTTAATTTCCGAGATTTTACCGTGATCATAATTAAAATGATGAATTATTCGGAAAAATTCGGATAAATTCGGAGCAACTGGGATGTTTGCGTAAAAATATTTGTTCCAATTCATAGAAAAATTCGGAAAAATTTTCCGGAAAAAATCGGAGTTTTTCAGAAAAAAAATGCACTCGGGGCGCGGGATCGTTCCCTGCGCTCGGTGCTTTTCTTTTTTAAATTATTATCACTATTAATTCTTATTTGATTAGTTATTTTTATTAGTTATCATTATTATTTTAATTGGTGATCGTTTAGTGTCGACAAATTTATCGCGCACTCTGACCGCTTATTTTATTAGCTTGTACGTTAATTTAAATATAATAATAAATCTAAACTACAACTTATTTATGTTCTAAAAAATTATCATAATGTATCCGGCCTCGAATCGTAAGTACCAGAACGTGCACATATTCGACAAGCCATGAGATGGTCCCATTGGTAGCGTTCCTGGCTTCGGTCCGCAGAGGCGCGGCATCGTCCAGCGCGCTCTGTGCTTTTTTTTAAATTTATTATGACTATTAATTCTTATTTGATTAGTTATTTTTATTAGTTATCATTATTATTTTAATTGGTTATCGTTTAGTGTCGAAAAATTTATCGCGCACTCTGACCGCTTATTTTATTAGCTTGTACGTTAATTTAAATATAATAATAAATCTAAACTACAACTTATTTATGTTCTAAAAAATTATCATAATGTATCCGTTATTTTAATTATGATCACGGGAAAATCTCGGAAATTAAATGAAGACTTTAAGGGGTAACACCACTGTAACGGCCTTACAGGAAGCGTATTTTTTGATATTTTTTTTGGCGGAAGAAAATGTCATAAACAAATGATACTTGCGGTATTCATTGAGCATACATTTAAGTATATTGCTATAAATTTTTATCCGAAAATATTACAAAATGGCGACACTGTAGCAATTCTTCCAAAGCATGTCGAACCCCTGCGGCACGCAGTAAAACTGTGCGAATTTTAATCTAAAAAAAATAATTTTGTTTTATTAAATCTACATGAGTTTGTTTGGGTTTGGGTACTGAACTACGTAGGGGATTTCCGATAAGTTAATTTAAACAAGATTTATTAACAAATAACTGACTTTAAAAAAATTGAACATTTTTAGTCAAATACTCGGCAATTACTCAAAAATCAATATTTCTAAAATCCCCTACGTGGTTCACTAGCTACACTCATCTAGACTTAATTTAAAAAAAAAATTATGTTGTTCAGATTAAAATTGGCACAAGTTATACTGCGTGCCGCAGAGCACCTTAAGTTCAACATGCCGCGGAAGAATTTGCCGCAGTTTCGCCATTTTGTAATATTTTCCCATAATTTTTTTTTGCAATATACTTCAATATATGGTTAATAATTACCCGAAGTATTATTTGTCTAAAACGCGTCGTGGCAGGCCGTTACAGTGGTGTTACCCCTTAAGGAAAATAATGTTTGCAAAAATTTCGGAAATTCCTTATTTCTTAGAATTATGAAGGATAAAAAATGTAATAAGTTTTTTTTTACGAAAATCTCATTTTCTTTCATCTGTAACTTTTCTCCGAATATCTCTGCAGCCGTTCACTCAATAGGAAAAATAAAAAGTTCTGGAAAAAAATAATAACAAGTTTTTTTTAAGAAAATCTAATTTTTTTTCATCTTTAAATTTTCTCCGAATATCTCAGCAGCCTCAGGTTCACTCAGGTAATAGGAAAAAGGGAAATTTCCGGAAAATAATAATAATAATAATAATAAGTTATTTTTACGAAAATCTCATTTCTTTTCATCTTTAACTTTTCTCCGAATATCTCCGCAGCCTCAAGTCATAGGAAAACGATAAATTTCCGGGGAAAAAAATGAGAAATCATGAATTTTCAGTAAAAAAAATGTGTTTTTTGGGAAATAGATCAGTACTTGAATCTGTTTTAAATCATTTTTCCTCCGAAAAGCTCAAATATGACTAAAATATGAGAAATTATGAAAAATTTGCACTAGGGGCCCTTGCGGACCGAAGCCAGGAACGCACCCAACGGGACCATCTCATCGCTTGTAGAATATGTGCACTTTCTGGTACTTACGATTTACGGCCGGATGGATTATTGGCTTGTTTTTGGGGATAATGTTTTATCGCTTGATAAAAGTATGAGAATTAATATAATAGCACGAATATAAATATATTTCCGCTCACTTTTTGAATTATAATTTATTTGGCGTAAGGACGGGTGTGAGCAAGGCGTAAACAATTTTTTAGAAGATAAATAAGTTGGAATTTAGATTTATTATTATATTTAAATTAACGTATAAACTAAAAAAATAAGCGATCAGAATGCGCGATACATTTTTTGTATACATTAATAACACAGAGAATCAAGCGCTAAATAAGCATTGAAATCTAAAAGCTTCGCGCGTGCCGTCGGGTGACGTCATACGCGAGTCGGGCTCAGATTGCTTTTTCCCTAGATGCCTTCGTTTCGGCTTGGTCGCACATGAACATGCTCAGCGTCCATGTGTTGGTATAGCTGCCGAGGGCGCGGTCGGGAAACTTCGACCCTGCTCGGCTTCTGCCGAAGATGTCCGAGCGTCGCTCGCTCACGGACACGCGCTATTATGATTGTGTGATGGGCGCGTAAGAGACTAGAGAGGGGGTAACTTTTACGCGCGATCTGGCGGCACTGGCTGCACTGCGTCCATGTGCGGCCAAGCCGAAACGAAGGCTTCGAGGGAAAAATCAATCTGCGCAAGATTTGCGCGGGACGTCACCCGACGGAACGCGCGAGGCTTTTAGATGATATTAATGCTTATTTAGCTCTTGATTCTCTGTGTTATTAATGTATACACAAAAATGTATCGCGCACTCTGATCGCTTATTTTTTTAGTTTATCCAAACGTTGACGCGATAGATACATTGTTACTCGCTGCCACCGCCATGAGTAACAATGAGCAACCCAACGCAACTTCTCCTTCTCAAACGGCTGCGAGACTTAGCCGCTCAAAAACGCGATACAGCCGTTCGTCAATTAAAAATGGTAGATTTTATTTTTTTTAATATAAAAAAGGCATTCGACTTTTTTCAAATACTTAAAACACACACATACACACACACACACACGCGCGCGCGCGCACACACACACACACACACACACACACACACACGCACGCACGCACGCACGCACGCACGCACGCACGCACGCACGCACGCACGCACGCACACACACACACACACACACACACACATATATATATATATATATATATATATATATATATATATATATATATATATATATATATATATATATATATATATTTCAACGTTAATAGGTATGTAAAATTTTAATATATATGTATGTACTGTTTTTATGTACAACGGTGTTGTTTATAATCTCCTTCCAAAAAACCCACGTTTCGATTATCCGAACTAGTCTCGGTCCGAATTGGTTCGGATAATCAAGATTCTACTGTAAATCTAAATTACAACTTACTTATCTCCTAAAAAAAATCATTTACGCTTTACTCACACCCGTCCTTATGCCCAATAAATTATAATTCATAAAAGTAAGCGGAAATATATTTATATTCGTATTATTATATTAATTCTCATACTCTCATCAAGCGATAAAGCATTATCCCCAAAAACAAGCCAATCATCCATCCGGCCGCGAATCATAAGTACCAGAAAGTGCACATATTCTACAAGCCATGAGATGGACCCGTTGGTAGCGTTCCTGGCTTCGGTCCGCGGGGGTCTCTAGTGCAAATTTTTCTCCAAATTTCTCATATTTTAGTCATATTTGAGATTTTCGGAG
This sequence comes from Ophion ellenae, assembly GCA_963210295.1. Lineage (NCBI taxonomy): Eukaryota > Metazoa > Arthropoda > Insecta > Hymenoptera > Ichneumonidae > Ophion > Ophion ellenae. The sequence continues at coordinate 11,267,262 of OY723391.1, forward strand.
AAAAAAATGTCCCAAAAACACATTTTTTTTACTAAAAATTCATGATTTTTTTTCCGCGAAAATTTCTCTTTTTCCTATGACCTGAGGCTGCGGAGATATTCGGAGAAAAGTTAAAGATGAAAAGAAATAAGATTTTCGTAAAAAAAACTTATTATTATTTTTTTTTTCCGGAAATTTCCCTTTTTCCAATTACCTGAGCGATCGTCTGCGAAGTAATTCGGAGAAATTTTTTAATGAAAAAAAATGAGATTTTCGTAAAAAAAAACTTTTTACTTTTTCTGATCCCTCATAATTCTGAGAAATAATGAATTTCCGAAATTTTTGCAAACAATGTTTTCCTTAAGGGGTAACACCACTGTAACGGCCTGCTACGAAGCGTTTTGGACCAATAATACTTGGGGTAATTATTAAGCATATATTGAAGTATATTGCAAAAAAATTTTATGAGAAAATATTACAAAATGGCGACACTGCAACAAATTCTTCTGAGGCATGTTGAACTCAAGGTGATCTGCGGCACGCAGTATAACTTGTGCCAATTTTGATCTGGACAAAATATTTTTTTTTAATTGATTGTAGATGAGTGTAGCCAGTGAACCACGTAGGGGATTTTAGAAATATTGATTTTTGAGTAATTGCCGAGTATGTGACTAAAAATGTTCAATTTTTTTTTAGGACAGTTATTTGTTAATAAATATTGTTTAAATTAACTTATCGAAAATCCCCTACGTGGTTCAGTAGCTACACTTATGTAGACTTAATAAAACGAAATTCTTTTTTTTTAGATTAAAATTGGCACAGTTATACTGCGTGCCGCAGAGGTTCGACATGCTTCGGAAGAATTGCTGCAGTGTCGCCATTTTGTAATATCTTCGAATAAAAATTTATAGCAATATACTTAAATATATGCTCAATAAATACCGCAACCATTATTTGTTTATCACATTTTCTTTCGCCAAAAAAAATATCAAAAAATACGCTTCCTGTAAGGCCGTTACAGTGGTGTTACCCCTTAAAGTCTTCATTTAATTTCCGAGATTTTACCGTGATCATAAGGGGGCATCCGTTAATTACGTGAGGTGATTTTGGCGATTTTTCGACCCCCCCCTCTCCCACTGGTGAGATGTCGTGAGATTTTGCTCGACCCCCTCCCCCCTCTCCTAATCTCACGTGAGATTTTTCAAAATGCATACGTTCACGGAAAATAAATTGTAGTAGAAGTAACTGCGGTTGTAGCACCATTTACTCCACCATGTAAAGTAGTAGGGAGACTCTCCCTCCGTGATAAAAATTATGTGACTACTAAAATTTCTAAAATTACTAAAATTACGTGATATTTGCCGAAGCCCCCCTCTCCCCCACGTGAGATTGGGTGAGATTTCGCGCGGCCCCCTCCCCCGTAATCGCCTCACGTAATTAATGGACGCCCCCTAATTAAAATGATGAAATATTCGGAAAAATTCGAAAAAGTTCGGAGAAATTCGGAGAAACTCGGATGTTTGCGTAAAAATATTTGTTCCAATTCATAGAAAAATTCGGAAAAATTTTCCGGAAAAAATCGGTGTTTTTCAGAAAAAACTACACTAGGGGCGCGGGATCGTTCCCTGCGCTCAGTGTTTTTTTTATTATTATTACTATTAATTCTTATTTAATTTGTTATTTTTATTAGTTATCATTATTATTTTAATTGGTTATCGTTTCGTGTCGAAAAATTTATCGCGCACTCTGACCGCTTATTTTATTATTTTGTACGTTAATTTAAATATAATAATAACTCTAAACTACAACTTATTTATCTTCTAAAAAATTGTTTGCGCTTTACTCACACCCGTCCCTATGCCAAATAAATTGTAATTCATAAAAGTGAGCAGAAATATTTTTATAATCGTATTATTGTATTCATTCTCTTATACTTTCATCAAGCGATAAAGCATTATCATAATGTATCCGGCCGCGAATCGTAAGTACCAGAAAGTGCACATATTCCACAAGCGATGAGATGGTCCCATTGGTAGCGTGCCTGGGTTCGGTCCGCAGAGGCGCGGCATCGTTCAGCGCGCTCAGTGTTTTTTTTTTAAATTATTTTTACTATTAATTCGTATTTGATTAGTTATTTTTATGAGTTATCATTATTATTTTTTTTATTTTTTTTTATTGTATCTGCTACGGCGAACGCTTCGCTAATTGTAGCTTTCATGTACAGGGATTTGCCCTTTTTACATTTCCCACCATTTTCTCCAATCCACATCCCTTATCGATCCCTAATATATTTCCGCTCATATACTTTCATCAAGCGATAAAGCATTATGATAATGCCTTTGTCGCTTGATGAAAGTATATGAGAATGAATATAATAATACGAATATAAGTATATTTCCGCTTACTTTTATGAATTACAATTTATTTGGCATAGGGACGGGTGTGAGTAAAGCGCAAACAATTTTTTAGAAGATAAATAAGTTTTAATTTAGATTTATTATTATATTTGAATTAACGGACACACTAATAAAATAAGCGGTCAGAGTGCGCGATAAATTTTTCGACACTAAAAGATAACTAATAAAAATAACTAATCAAATAAGAATTAATAGTATTAATAATTTTTTAAAAAGCACTCAGCGCAGGTAACGATCGCGCGCCTCTAGTGCAATTTTTTTTCTGACAAACTCCGATTTTTTCCGAACAATTTTTCCGAATTTTTCTATGAATTGGAACAAATATGAAGGGTTCGGAGTTTTGCGGACAATTATTTTTACGCAAACATCCGAGTTTCACCGAATTTCTCCAATTTTTTTCGAATTTTTCCAAATATTTCATCATTTTAATTATGATCACGGGAAAATCTCGGAAATCAAATGAAGACTTTAAGGGGTAACACCACTGTAACGGCCTTACAGGAAGCGTATTTTGTGATATTTTTTTTGGCGGAAGAAAATTTGATAAACAAATAATACTTGCGGTATTTATTGAGCATATATTTAAGTATATTGCTATAAATTTTTATCCGAAAATATCACAAAATGGCGACACTGTAGCAATTCTTCCGAAGCATGTCCAACCTCTGCGGCAGCAGTGTAACTGTGCGAATTTTAATCTAAAAAGAATAATTTTGATTTATTAAGTCTACATGAGTGTAGCTACTGAGCCACGTAGGGGATTTTCGATACGTTAATTTAAACAATATTTATTAACAAATAACTTTCTTTAAAAAAAATTGAACATTAGTCAAATGCTCGGCATTTACTCAAAAATCAAGATTTCTAAAATCCCCTACGTGGTTCACTAGCTACACTCATCTAGATTTAATTTAAAGAAAATTATTTTGTGCAGATTAAAATTGGCACAAGTTATACTGCGTGCCGCAGAGCACCTTAAGTTTAACATGCCTCGGAAGAATTTGCTGCAGTTTCACCATTTTGTAATATTTTCCGATAATTTTTTTTTTGCAATATACTTCAATATATGGTTAATAATTACCCCAAGTATTATTTGTCTAAAACGCGTTGTGGCAAGCCGTTACAGTGGTATTACCCCTTATGGAAAATAATGTTTGCCAAAATTTCGGAATTTCATTATTTCTTAGAATTATGAGGGATAAAAAATGTAATAAGTTTTTTTTACGAAAATCTCATTTTTTCATCTATAACTTTTCTCCGAATATCCCCGCAGCCGTTCACTCAATAGGAAAAAGAAAAAGTTCTGGAAAAAATAATAAGTTTTTTAAAGAAAATCCAATTTTTTTTCATCTTCAAATTTTCTCCGAATATCTCCGCAGCCTCAGGTTCACTCAGGTAATAGGAAAAAGGAAAATTTTCGGAAAACAATAATAATAATAATAAGTTTTTTTTACAAAAATCTCATTTCTTTTCATCTTTAACTTTTCTCCGAATATCTCCGCAGCCTCAAGTCATAGGAAAAAGATAAATTTCCGAGGAAAAAAACGAGAAATCCTGAATTTTCAGTTGAAAAAAAAAGTGTTTTTTGGGAAATAGACCAGTACTTGAATCTTTTTTAAATCATTTTTCCTCCGAAAATCTCCAATATGACTAAAATATGAGAAATTATGAAAAATTTGCACTAGGGGACCCTTGCGGACCGAAGCCAGGAACGCTACCAACGGGACCATCTCATCGCTTGTAGAATATGTGCACTTTCTGGTACTTACGATTCACGGCCGGATGGATGATTGGCTTGTTTTTGGGGATAATGCTTTATCGCTTGATACAAGTATGAGAATTAATATAATAACACGAATATAAATACATTTCCGCTTACTTTTATGAATTATAATTTATTTGGCGTAAGGACGGGTGTGAGTAAAGCGTTAACATTTTTTTAGAAGATAAATAAGTTGTAATTTAGATGTATTATTATATTTAAATTAACGTATAAACTATAAAAATAAGCGATCAGAATGCGCGATACATTTTTTTGTATACATTGATAACGCAGAGAATTAAGCGCTAAATAAGCATTGAAATCTAAAAGCCTCGCGCGTGCCGTCGGGTGACGTTACACGCGAGTCGTGCTCAGATTGCTTTTTCCCTCGAAACCTTCGTTTCGGCTTGACTGCACATGAACGTGCTCAGCGTCCATGTGTTGGTGTAGCTGCCGAAGGCGCGGTCGGGAAACTTCGACCCCGCTCGGCTCTTGCCGAAGATGTCCGAGCGTCGCTCGCTCACGGATACGCGCTATTATGATTGTGCGATGGGCGCGTAAGAGCTAGAGAGGGGGTAACTTTTACGCGCGATCTGGCTGCACTGCTAAGAGTTAGACTCATCAACATGACTGTTACATACAAATAAATGAAGTGTTTATCAGTAGTAGAACTATACGGTTTCTGTCCAAAGTGGTGGCGAGGGAGGTGCGGGGACGGGGGGTAAGGGGAGGGATTTGATCATGTGGTGGGGGAAGTGTGTGGCGGCGAGTATGCGGCGCAGGGGAGGGGGTCGGGAGTCTATAGCAAGGGGAGGGAGGTGTCTGGCTGTCTCGCGAAGGTCTAGGGACCCGTTTGTGAAATTGGGAGAGGGGGATTTGCGGCTTGCGAAGAGGTTGGCGAGTGACGTCACGCGAGGGAAGAGGATGTCCAAAACCACGGGGGTCCACGGAGAGGGGATAACGGTTGTTGGCGCGGGCCAAGGGGGGCACCAGCAGCCAGGGGACATCGTAGATGATGTGACAATTTTCTTGCGGGAGGTGGCGTTATTGATATGAGTGAATCGTTTTCCAGGCGATGGAGGAACAATTCTCTTAAACATGTGGATATGCATGTGAAGGCCAGCATTTATGATACCCTCTCGGCAACGTAAGGCAATTGTAATGCTAGTTGTCAAATGAGACTTTACAGATAAATTTTTTATGCAGCTGTTGCAACGGATGCACTCATATAATTACATTGCAGTCGATCTAGTATTCATTCCGAAAGATAACGTCGTGATGTTTGCATGTGCGAGTATGTATGCAGTGCACCCAGCCAAGAACCCGTGGGACTTGACGAAGAATGAGCTCGAACACGTTCCAAAGACCTTGCTCATAAAATATTGAGGTCGACACATTGGAAACATCATCGAAACGACAGTGAAATAATATCATATCTTCCATGCATGAAGCATTACAATACACCTGAGAAGCCAAATCATATTGATGGCCCCCCACCTCCGCAGCGGATTTGTGAAAAGTGTTGTGAGGGAGACAATACTATTCGTGAAAAAAATAAACGTTCCTCGACACATTTGAAGTTGTTTCATCGACGAAAATGGATTTCTCATTGTCAGCAAAACAGCGGAATTTTTCCCAACGAAGAAGCTGTCTCAAGGTTCCATCGTGTCATCCAATCTCCGATATGAGGGCTGCCCACACCAAATTAGCAAAGCGGTACGTAGTGGACATCATGAACGAGTTCGCCGTCTTCTTACCAGCACGGCTCATGAAGGCATTCAATCAGGATCCAAAGATGTTCGAGAATATATTGGAAATGGCTCGCAATGACGAACATGAACTATTATGGCGGACAATACAGCAGCATCGCATTCAATAAACAGTGAGCACCCCATTGTGCTGGTTGGAAATGATGAGTTCAATGGTATCATCGGTTGCTGTCATCGTTGAGTTTTCAACCTGCTCACCACAATGTATAAAGGATAGCTTTCATCGAACATAAAAAAAAATCTTCCATGTTGCTGTTGGATGTAGGAATAAATACAATCGAAAAAGATATATATGGAAATGTTTTTTGTATTTAAAAATCCTCCACTCACGCAGCGCTTCGTATACACTCAACCAGCTTTTCAGTGATTTCACATTCGCATTGGCGCAATTGTATTTCATATTGAAGAAATGATGGGAACATTCAAAGTCGGAGACTTTTGGCAACTTCTGCAGCGAGGGACAGCCCAGGGTCTCCAAATCAACAACTTTGGTTGTAGGATCCGTGAACCTTGATATCCATGAGCACTTTTTGAATCCCTTCACGTAGATGGTAGGAGCTCCTTGCAAGATGGTTCGAATTATCGTTCTAGCTGCCTCGTATGGTATACCACCGTGATCCCAACGTAATCCGTGAAAATTGCGTTCCAACCATTTGTTTGTCTTTTTGTATTTGTCTGGTAACGAGTCCCATGCAGATGGTGCGTTGAAGAAAAACGTCAGCGGTTCAGCCTTCTTGTCGTGGAGTTTGACGATTGAAATCTCCTTTAGGACAAAATCGTTGATGGGTCTCTTGAACCCCTGCACATCGACGACGAGCTCCATATTGACTGAAGGGTCCGCAGACAGTTGACAAGATTTATACTAATTTTTTAACCACGCCACTGATCGGATTGTATTCGACAATACGATCATGGAAGATTAAACAGAATGCAGCAGTTTTCGGCGGAATATTCGTATTCAATTCAAATTCGAGACGCACATCCACGGGGCCGGCCTTAAGAGAATCATTTTGCTTTGAGCAGTCAATAATGGTGAGAGGGGCTTTTTCTAAGAATTCCGTCTTATTTAGCCATGGTTCAGCTTCTTTGTTGTGATAGGTGAATTGGAAGTTTGTATACATCTCGTAGAGTGAAGCATACTGGTTTTGATTGATATTTAGGTTTAGATTTCCATATGGATAGTATTGGGAGTTTAGGTATAGCTTGACATCGCTGATGTTGCAATGATCAAAGTTGCTCGCATTCCTCTCTTTCATATTTTTTCGCCCCGTCTGCAGCGCGAGAATGACATATCGTGGTTTCTCCTACTGATTAGAAGTCTTGACAGACCACGCATGCTTAGAGGTGGCGGGGAGTAGTGGATATTCATACAATTCCCACGCTCGAAAACGCATGGAAATTGGTGCATCTTTGGCGAGAAATTTCAATAACTGAAATTTTTGTTCATCTGAGACTGTTACATACGGTACAAGCCATTCGATTTTATGCAATACGAGTTTGTAGTCTTCGGAAGCTGTTTGCATGATCGCATTATCATCAGTCTTCGATCCCGTAAGAATTAGCTCATGCTTGGCATTTACCACAATTTTCCGATAATCTTCGGCAAATCCGAGCAGCATGCTCAGTGGTATACACACATCAAAATTTCCCGATACATCAACAATCTGCTTCGTCTCTTCAACATCGAGCCATCCCGTGATCTCGAGCATAGAGCTCTTAGCTGGACTGAGCGACGAATATCCTTTAATTACACTCGTAATACTGACATTCTTATTACGATCGATTTCTATGGCATTCAACTCATATCGCACTTCTTCAAACAAATGGCAGATGGCATTGTTGACGAGACTTGTAGCAGCGGTTGGCATCCCATCACGCTTAGATAATTTTCCACATATGCGCAAGGGACTTTTGCTTGGCAGGATGGATAGATCTTGATTTTGAATGGCAATACGTATTTCATCGCTGCTATTAAAGGTCGAAGATGCATATGGTTGATGAGCGTGAATTTCACAATGTATGATGGATTCGTCGAAGACTACGGGCTCCTGAATGTTTACGATTTCTTCTTCCATTGCACGCAGCAGATGCACAAAGCATAAAGTAAATAGTGTTTTATACGCTGTCCCCACGCACTTTCAGACCCAAATTCTTCAAGAGTAGCACGTTTTGAGGTATGAGCACTTTGGGTGCAGGCCGACGACTGATTGTTTTTACCCATGATTGTTTAGTGTTATTAGTGACCCTATTAAAGACTATACCCATTATGATTTTATATGCAACCGTATTGTGAGTACTTCACCGCAGAAATTCACCAAGTCACCGTCCTGATCCACTATTCGAAGTTTTATTGTGTCTATCGTTCGGCTTGTGATTGGTAGATAAATGACGTGTGATGGAACCTCAATGATCTTATATCCTGGAGGGACCGACGGGAAAAATTCATGAATGGTGTGCACTTTTTGTCCGTTAATATAGGCACCAGCGGTTATATTGCACTCAACACGTAGGGCGTTCACTTTGAGAATGGCTACTGGAAGATCAGATTCGTGTCTTTTATTCGCTTCCAATTTACGTGCTGTGAAGCCCAGTAGATGTCCCATCGAATCTTTAGGCTCAAAATTTACACCATGATCGCACTCGATTTCACTGCGCAAAGTATTATTATTAGGTTTGATGTTGATTTTGATGTTTTTCCGTGACAGCTCGGCTTGCGCAAATGTATCAATATCCTCTATTTCATAGCTACCCGTAAGTATTGTCAACACCTCATCTCCCACATAAAGTTTGTTGTGGTTAATATCTAAATTGGGAATAGAGTTGAATGTTAATAGTTCCGATCCAGATATGGTCAATGTTAAACTATCTTCCATGAGGCTGGTACTTTGGCAACTAAACTCTCAGCCTTATACTTCATGTATATATAGCATGTATTTGCGTTTGTATCGTAATTGTTGACAAAGAAAATTGAGACATAGATGTCCGCATTCAATCGTATCATATTCTTGATATCTCTTATAATTATAGTTCACGCAACCTACACCAAAATATCTCATGAGTTCAGATGGTGATGGAAGATCGCCGAAACTATCAGAGTACCTGACTTTCCATCCAGTTTTTTTGTAGGCAACCCAGTGTGTGCCAGGGCCTACATTTTCATCTAAGTTCACAATCGCTGATTCATATTTGAGTGGCCCGGTCATTGGTAATGTATCCCGCATGTACACGCCACGGAAATGTGGAACCTTCACGACGTTTGCATATTTGAGTAGGTCGATGTCGGTCAACGGTCGGGGTGGTAGCGTTACTTGTCATTTTTTGGCTTGATATGAAGACCCAATCCTCGCTTATACGGTTTCAGATGTAACCCCCTACCCAAAGCAGTCGCTTCAATTGTTCGATTATGTCGTTTACTTTCATTCAATTCACGTTTAGCCGCTTGAGCAGGATTTACAGCTTTGGCTATACCAGCTGCATCACCCGACAAAGCTCCAGCAGCGCTGAGAACCGCAAATATAGGTATCAGAAACGGCAAAAAACCACCGTTTTCATGAGGTATAGGTAGAACCCGCGGTGCGCGCACTTTGCTACCTTCAGTCTTTGTCGCTACACAAGCACCCTTTAGAGCCCATTTAATAACCGTATGCGGATCATTGCTTTGAATCATCGTCTTCTTCGCAGCACGAATTATTTTTTTCAAAGAAACGCCGCCCTTACGTGCTCTCTTCATCCCCATGCCAAATGTTCTCTTTGTCTGTATAATATTTGACACACTCCAAGCACTTGCTTTCTCACCGATGCTAGCGTCTTTAGCGGTAACGCGGTGCCAAGCTTGTTCGGCCAACACTTTATCTGCTGAATGTCTCGCTTCAAGATCATCTGGATTTTTTAAATATGCAATGTCGTGTTGTTTGCAAGCCGTGTCTAACGGATTAATGCCCGGATCACCACGAGCAAGGCGCTTAGGCAGCTTTGTACCCGGCCCACAATACTGATATCCAGGCAGATGTAATTCAACAGGGAGTTTGTTGATTAGTTGGTTGACAAAACCTTTACCGCTCTTGCCATGAACGATCATGTCTAAAGACAATACTCGACTGATAGGCAATCCCTATAAAATGCCTTTTTATATTGATTTTCCATTAGTCGTGTGTGAGATGACGTCCAAGAAACAAACTTTCGGAGGCGGGCTTCCCGTAATAAATTTTGATAAACTTGTCGACGATGAAAGAATGAAGAGGCAAAAACTTCATGGAAATTTATTGCCGGATAGCATACGCGCCGTTTTTTGTGGTCCATCGAATTGTGGGAAAACCAATGCACTGCTCACTCTCATAATACACCCCAATGGTTTGAGATTTAAGTATGTTTATCTGTATTCCAAGTCGCTGAAACAGTCAAAATATAAGTTGCTCGAACGATTACTCGAACCTGTGAGTGGCGTTGAGCATTATCCATTCAATGAGCATGAACAAGTTATAGCACCAAGTGACGCACGACCCAACTCTATATTCATTTTTGATGATATAGCGTGTGAAAAACAAGATAATGTGAGAGCCTTCTTTTCCATGGGAAGACATGAGATTGTTGACAGTTTCTATCTTTGTGAGACATACACTCATATCCCCAAACATCTCGTGAGAGATAATGCGAATTTTGTGGTGCTTTTCAAGCAGGATGATACGAATCTCAAGCACGTGTACAATGATCATGTCAGTACAGATATGTCTTATACATGCTTTAAAAACATGTGCACGAAATGTTGGAATTCCAACAAGTATGCATTCATCACAATCGACAAGGTTACCAATATTAACGAGGGTCGATATAGGCAAGGTTTTGATTATTTTTTGACGCTCGATAAATGACCTGTCATTGATCGGCGAAAAGACAGTATCGTGTACACACCGATAGAGAAAACATGAAGAGCAAGCAGCTGTTGAGGGAAAAATATGTGCTGCGTGAAATCTCCAAGGCGAGCGATGCAATCAGACGAAAGCATCGAATACTCAAGATCGAAAGAGACATCGATGAGCAGAGAATGCAAAAGATCTTTAAACCTATAGTGAGACCATTGGAACAATTAGTGGCAAACAAAAATGACGAGGTGGTGAAGATGCCCGAGTAGAAATCTTGCTCCAGCTACAATAAACACCTGATCAGGCATCCTGATTTCTTTCTCCAGCCTTGATCAGAATTTTTTATCAAGCCCTGATCATTTTTTAAACGCAATCCCTGATTTCCGTCTGATCAGGGTAAAAAATCAAGGCCTGATCAGGATAAACTATCAAGGTCTGATCAGGGTAACAAATCAAGGCCTGATCAGCATAAAAGATCAAGGCCTGATCAGCGTAAAAAGTTAAGGCCTGATGAGAGCTTAATTTTTCACGGCTTATTCAAAGTGAAAAATCATGTGATTTTTCACGGCTAAGGATGACCGATTTATTCCTGAAATAAAAAATACAACGCACACAAAAATAGAAAAAGGCATTGTTCGATCGTTTATTGTTTAATCTCAATATAAAATCTATCACATAGATTTTTCACATGTATCTATGTGGAAAACAAATATCATTTTGTCTTGTATTTGTAATAGAATAATAACTCGAAATAAATGTAATGTTACATTGGGCGTTCTGTTCGTTTTTTTCCGCTACGCTCGAAGCTTGTCCCAGTCTTTAGCTGAATTAATCAGGCCTTGATACCGCTCCAACGACTTGTCCGATTTGCTTCGAAAGAACTTCTATGCCGTGTTCCCTGTATTTTGAAATGAACAGCCACTGAAAAATACGAAAATGTGTATCCCACTTAGAAATCAATGTCTACATATAAATATATATAAGATATGCACATTATTTTATTAGGGTGGCACATATTTGAGTTCTTTTTTTTCTTTTTCTCATCATCAAATTATCTACTTTAACGAAGAAAAAAAATTGTTGCGAAAGCTGCGAGCGGTCAATAAATATTTAGATGTCGCTCAAGCCTCCCAAAAATTCTAATTTTCATGAAAAAATCGATTTTCTTTCGTTCACTTTTCACCCATTAATTTTACGCTTTATAACTTTTTAAGGGGGGATTGTCTTTTTTTTTCGCAAAATTTACCGCTTTTTGGGATTTTTTTTGTGAAGAAAGTATACAACGGAAAACTTGTGAAACTTGGCATATAGTTTTATTGATCTGTTTACTACATACAAAAATTTTTTTAAACAATTTCATCAAAAAATCCGCCTCCCACCCCCCTCGACGCGCGATGGTCCTTTTTTGATGGTGTGCACGATTACAGCCTTCACGTTCATCCTGCAACAAAAACCCAAAAAGCATTTTACTTTAGACACATATAGCTATCGTTCGATGAAGGGGAAAAAAAATTGACGATTTGGTGACGTTTTGAACTTGAAGTATCGATTTTTCGAAAAAAATTGATCGATTTTTTGTTATAAATAAAAAACTATTAAACGTATTGCTTTTTTGCTTCATCAAACGATAAAAGGATGTCAGCTGAGCATTCTGTCCAAATTTGAAGGCAATCGGTTGAATAGTTTTTGAGAAATCGTGCACACCATCAAAAAAGGACCATCGCGCGTCGAGGGGGGTGGGAGGCGGATTTTTTTATGAAATTGTTTACAAATTTTTTTGTATGTCGTAAACAGATCAATAAAACTATATGCCAAGTTTCACAAGTTTTCCGTTGTATACTTTCTTCACACAAAAATTCCCAAAAAGCGGTAAATTTTGCGAAAAAAAGACAATCCCCCCCTTAATTGAGCTCTCGAAAGCTCTAACCGGTCAAAGAATATTTAGTGGAGCTTCAAGAGCTTCGAAATTTCCAATTGTCGCGAACTTTTTCTCTTCTCACTCATAAATTTAACACTTCATAACATTTTCAGAATAATTAATCCTTTTTTCTGTAGAAACGAAATTTCTCTTATTTACCTCACACTTCTAATCCGATAAAACGGGGAACCTGAAATTTTATTTACAGACAAGAACTTTAAAGAATTATTTTATGAGAGAAAAGATTATAATTCTTGGGTTAGTAGTGTAAGGTAAGATTGAAAAATCTGTTTCTAAAGAAAAACGATTAATTTTTTTGAACATTTTACAAAGCGCCAAATTTATGAGTGAGGAGAGTAAAAAAAAAATTGGCGAAAATTGGATATTTTGAAGCTCTTGAGCGTCCGCTAAATATCCATTGACCCGCTAGACCTTTCGCGAGCTCAATCTAAAAATTACAAAGCGTACAATGCATAGGTGAGAAGTGGACAAAAAAATCGATTTTTTAATGAAAATTAGAATCGAAGGTCAGTTCGATGAATGTAATACCATCGGTTCAGGTGAGCCCGTACAGTGAAGGCCAACCAAATAATGGTAAGTTGACAGCATAGTACAGTTCAGTGGATGTAATGTCCATCCATAGTGCATTTCTTATGGGCTAACTTACACCGATGGAATTACTTTCACTCTGAACTACGCAGTCAATATATCATTATTCGGTTAGCCTACGCTGTCCGGGCCCGTACAGCGAAGGCCGATCAAATGATGGTAAGTTGACAGCGTAGTGCAGTTCAGTGAATGTAATGTCCATCTGAAGTGCATTTCTTATGGGCTAACTTGCACCGATGGAATTACTTTCACTTAACTGCACTACGCTGTCTACTTACCATTATTTGGTTGGCCTTCGCTGTACAGGCTAATCAGCACCAATGGCATCACATTTACCAGATTGAACTACGCTGTCAGCTTACCATTATTTGGTTGGCCTACGCGGTCTCTTTATCTCCTCTGACAAAGGAGACGGACCAAGTAAAGGAAAATAAATGCGATACACAAAACAAATATAAATCTACTTACATAGTGGTGGTGCCAACACATGCCAATCCTCAGGAATTTCGAGTCGTTCCTCGCTGAGAGCATCTGTCAAATGTATCATAATAAATATTTTAACCAATGCATGTATAATTTGGCGTATGGTTAATTTATAGTCAGATTTGATCCAATTTATATTTATACATTTAAGAATTGTAAGTCTTTGAAAAAAATTAATTGTTATACTAGCCTGCTGCTGTATTATTTCTTCGTTTTTTCCCTTAGTTAGAGCCCGCTATTCACGCAGACGCAGTCGTTGCGCAATTTTCTTCCGATTGTGTTTGTCCATCTTATTCACAACGTACACGTTAAATGTAAAAATGTATAAAGTGATTAATAATATGTCCTGTGCTTCTCTCGTGTCTGTGTATCATTTGACAAGATGAGGTTAGGCATGTTTTTAGCGCCAAACTGTAGAAGTCCAGTCACATGATGATCGCTTGAAGTTACCTGGATCAGGCGAATTGAAGTAAACCGTAAGTCCAGTTGCTTGACATCGCCTGAAGCTAACCGGGTCAGGCGAATTGAAGTAAGCCGTAAGTCCGGTTGCTCGACCACCGCCTGACCCCAGCTTCATCAGGCAAATTAAGGCATACTTAAGTAAGGCCTCCGTACTATAACGTGATCAGGCGCAGATCAAATATTAGGCCAGCCTGACAATATTTCTACTCGGGTGGAAGTTAAAGATAAAAAAGTAATGGATAATGATGTGGAATATTCAGTGAATGGTGTTGAGCCCCAATTCAAGAACGAAACACAAGACTCTTTCAAGAGTGAAACACAAGACTCTTTTAAGCTGGTATATGACGATGATGATGACTCAATGACTCAATGATGGTAATCGAATGTTTGTAATATGGTTGGGTTTCGATAGTACCCACAATAGTTGGATAAGCAAATCTGATTTGTAGCAAACAATAAAGAATGTTTTATATTTGATGATTCTTCTCTCTGTCTACTCATTCCAGATGACGAGGCCTTTGTCTCCCAACGGGTCGACCGTTCTCTTCAGCGCAGCATGTCTTTTCCCACTCAGCAAGCTTTCTCCTGCTGGCTCTTTCAAACCTGTCTTTCTCACAAACGTGTGTCGGGAACTACAATGGGGTTTTTACTTATTTCTTCAGTTGAAAAAATTGATAAACCAATTTATTATTTACAACATAATTATTTATAGAGTCGATTGTTCATGAAACATTACAAAATACATGCTACGACTGTATCCTAAAATGCCCCCATGGTAGCTTTTTCGTGGTTCCGGGTATGATATACCGTTTGTCATCGTGCGGGCTTAGAGCAATTTTTGTCTCGTTCATGGTGTACACTTCATGTAACTTCGATCTTATGCACGATTGTTGGCGAGTCATTTCGATTTGTTCGTTTAAGCATTTCGTGTAATCCTCGAACGAGATCGTTCTTGCAACGATGTTACTCTCAACACCGTTTACTTTCTTTGTATCGTCTTTGCCATCGACTCGCACCGCATACATTTTTGCTCTAAGCCCGACGAATTCCGTCATTATCCGACCATTATTTTCGTCTTTCATTAGTCCAGGGACTTTTTTGTTGACGAGCGGTATATCATACCCATTATCCGTGAAATAGTCGCTAGTATCGAAACGATCAATGTTGCGCTTTATGTCATCATACACATCCTCACACTCAATGTTGTATATGAGGCTGTCCGTATCGGTGTACAACCCTGTGCATTTATCTTTATACCGAGGTACCATGTACTCATGATGGAAGTCATATAAACATGTCTTCGATATGTCGAGTATGCACATACCCACATATATTGGCTTATTGAATTTCACCTCCAGTTTTCGTAATTCGACAGCAATAAGGTTTTCTGAAAAAACGCTCCGGCTATGAAAATTTGGTTTTGCAATCATTGCCTCTGCACCGTACCTGCCCTCCCACCGTGTTAAAAGCTTAACGTCTACATGATTGCGCACATTTTCCATGGTTTTCCCAAACACCGTATTATTCATCAATTTATAAAGATTTTTTTCGAATTTATTCTTTGCTCGGGTTCGAAACTGCGTATTAAGCTCAATATATGATCGTAACCAGGGTGATTGCGAGAATTGAAGTATCCTGTGAATTTTGTTGATTTTGAGACCATGGCGTACACTCTGCTGCAGATTGCCATAATGGATAACATACCGTTCCTTGTTGTGCACGGTTGCAAGCAGTTTTTCATGTTGCTTACCAGGTGGTTTACCATGTGTTGAACAAAACGGCAAATCCGTGTGGGCATCGTGTAGACATTCCGGGTACTCTAAGTCAACCTCAAGAATGTAGCCTTTGGGTGAATCTGGCAAGATCAATGATAAATCGAATGTTGACAAGTCATCGATCCATCGGAAATCAGCATAGGGCAATGGTTGACACATTGCCCATCCATATAAATTATTTACATCGAAATACATCAAGTATGATAAAGACTTTGATGGATCGTACGATTCCATGTATTTGTTATTGGCACGCGCGTACCTATTTGAGCACTGACTGAGACCACCTCGTATGCCCCGTTCAACAAATAACACCATGTCAACGTCGGTGAGCAATTCGAAGTTAATTTTTGTTTGCTTCAACATTGCATCCCAGGTGTATCCGGGGAGAGTGTAGTAATACGCGGGGTCGAGCCTATAACTTTCGATGTAGGTATCACGAAAGTTCTCAAAAATGTCGGCTAGTAACAAAACATCGGTTTTCAGGTATAAGTCGCTATATTCACCTAATGTTTGAATAGCAAACCGATCCCATACATTCTCGGCATGAGTGTATTCGTTTTCACTTACAGTGTCACCGGTCAAATTGCTGTAAAATGCATCTCGTGGTGGTAGGTGGCAGTCGTCCAATCTGTTCACGCTATCGATATATTCATATGGAAAGACACCCTTCCGAGTTAATAGCATAAAATTATCTGTCGATATGTCATGAAATTGTGACCGCGAAATGTTGAGTTTGTCCGTTGTCAAAAACGATGCCAGTTTATCCAAACTAGCATTGAGAAATTTGTATGAATCGATGAAACGTAATTGAATCTGGTGTGACTTGTCTGCCGTTTGAACTGTTTTTGTGAAAGAAATGTATTTCTCCTTTGTTATGGGAAGCACGTCGGTTTTTCCTTCGAACGCTGTGGCTATCTCCTTGATGATGAAATGTGCGTCATAACCAGAAAAATTATGAAAAACTATAGGAATGAAAAATGACTGCTTATAGTTCAAATTGTACTTAGAGTGAGCGGGGCCTCTATAACATCCAGTCAGATGACAATGATCGCGAACACGGATGTCCTCTTTGGCAAATGGTTTCTCACATATATGACACTGCGTGACGCTTCGATATTCTGCCCATTCATTTGGTGTTAGAGGTATCATAGGAACATTATCCGATAAAATATCGTTGATGCGCAGAGCTAAATTTTTAAGGTTCTCAACGAACCATGGAACGCAATCAGCACTGCGACGCGAGTAGTATCCTGATAATAAATGGTCATACGAACAATGTACGTAGTACGCGATGCTAAACACTTCATGATGTTGGTATATGTTTTTGTCGGCAACCTTTGCCAGAATGCACTCGAGATCGGCGTAAATCACGAATGGAAGTCGCTCTTTTCGTTGAAAGTCTTTAAATGTTAGCCATTTGTCCATTGCATCCGGTAATCGAATGGCACAATCATTCAATTTTCTACAATTTACCTCGTGTGATCGCAATTTGTCCTCCGTGTAGAAGTAGTGCAAACACCTGTAACAAAACGGCGAAACCATTCTTATATTACCAAGTACATAATTACACATAGGTATATTTTCGAGTAGGGTTTTTACTCACCGATCGCAGATGTGTTTTTTCCTTTTTGTTTTGTTCAGCTGCGTGCTCACGAGTCGGGATGAATTTTTGATCCATACAAAGTGTCCCACGTTGTGGTCCGATGAATCCTCCACGTACAGCAAATTGATGTGTTTATCCAACTTTTGGTCACATACTCGCATCGGAACGATGTTTTTCTTTTCAAAAGTATATATATTAACTGAAACTTTATTTTGCGATTGAAACTTCTTTATTTGATTTAGAGTCATTGGAAAAACAATGCCTTGGAGCTGCAGAACAGTTAAGTAATGAGGATACGAAGATATCATGTTCACATGTGTTTTCGCTGGATGAAGAGCAGCTACCACTGACCACGCAAAACACGCGTTATCCTTCGACTTTATATTCACCACCGCTTTCTTCATAATTATTTCCCGCGACAAAACAGTTTGAGATCCGACACGCATTGGATTGTATTTTTTGATATTTAAAGTTAAGTTCAGTATCCGCGACAATGTCCATCCGCTATCACGTTCTTGAAAATCTTCGAGGGATGCTAAGGTAGGCTCGACAACTCGTTGTGTATACCACTCACGTAAATTGAATGTGGTAAAAAGTTCGAAGTTTTTCGTGTTGATACTTTTATTTGCACGTTTGTCACCTGCCTCAAATTCACCATTGAAAACTGTATTCACTTTACACTGATGTGTTTGTTGATAATGTTTTGCACATGTGAAAGCATTATATCACATGCATCTTCGAGAAACTGACGAGGTTCAATATGGTCGTTATTGATGACGCAGCCAGTCAGGATACGATTTTTGAACGCTGTATCAATCTCTCGCCAAATCAAACCGCGATGACTGTGTCCTGTGCCCACATGTAAAAATCGTTTGCGTAGAACATTTTTTAAACCTTCTAAGCGAGCAATTTGTGCTACCAATGATTGCTGATTTCTAAGCGATAATCGCGGCCGCTTAATTCGACTTTGCGTTTCCAACGACTCTACACATTGATCACATTGTTACTCCCACACTATGTACTCATCCACCGAATTTATTAGTGCGGCTTGATCGCGCAGATTTTGTTCTAATTGCGGAACGTTCTCAGCCATTTGCACACGCGTTAAACGAAGGCGCCAAGACACGATGCGAGCAAAGTGACTGCTCGATTAAAAGTGTGCGGCTTTGGGTGCTAGAAGTCGTTTTCATTCGGAAAATTTATTTTCTGTCTTTCTTCTCTATCTTAGAAGTGTGCCACCTCACCATAGTTTTTTATATTACATCGTTATAAGACTAGTATGGAAGCATGGGAAGACAATGAATTCAATTGGGTGCATAAGCGCGGAAGATCTGGGCCTTTTATCCAAAATTTGTGCTGGAATACCTACTTCTATTGCATTCATTTTTCAAACGAGTCTCCTATATGCGTTCATATGTATATCCGCATGTTTAAGACAAATTTCTCACCTTTGTCTGAAAAAACGTTTCACCTGTATCAGCCTTTTCCCACCCAGAGAAATGACGCATCGTCTATGATGTCCCCCTAGCTACCAACGTCCCTCCTACCGTGTGTCCCCCGCGCCTACAACTGCTATCCACTCCTCCGTGGGCCCCGTGGTTTCGGCCATCCTCTACCCACAGCTCCGCAACCCGCCATATTGGGTTCTTGGCGGATGCACTGCATGCACACTCACACATGCAAACATCTTGATGTTATCTTTTGGAATGAATACAAGACCGGATGCAATTAAATTTTAAAAGAGCTAGCTTTTGTTACTACAGCTGCATAAAAAGTTTATCTGTAAAGTCTCATTTGACAACTAGCATTACAATTGCCTTACGTTGCCGAGAGGGTATCATAAATGCTGACCTTCATATGCATATCCACATGTTTAAGAGAAATGTTCCGCCAATGTCTGGAAACGATTCACCTATATCAATAACGCCACCTCCCCCAAGAAAATTGTCACATCATCTCCGATGTCCCCTGGTTGCTGGTGCCCCCTTTGGCCCGCGCCTACAACCGTTATCCCCTCTCCGTGGACCCCCGTGTTTTTGGGCATCCTCTTCCCTCGCGTGACGTCACTCGCCAACCTCTCCGCAAGCCGCAAATCCCCCTCCCCCAATTCCCCAAACGGGTCCCTAGACCTTCGCGAGACAGCCAGATACCTCCCTCCCCTTGCTATAGACTCCCCACCCCCTCCCCTTCGCCGCATACTCCCCGCCGCACACTTCCCCCACCCCATGATCAAATCCCTCCCCTTACCCCCCGTCCCCGCACCCCCCTCGCCCCCACTTTGGACAGAAACCGTATAGTTCTACTGCTTTTATCTAACTCCAGACAAAATCGAAATAACGTTATCGAAATTAGTTTGACCAATTACTGTTGTTTCTATAAAGTTTCTGAAATGTATGGATAAAAGTGTGCTGTCAAAGTAACCTGATAAAATTGGCGTATAACCACTTGCAAAGTTATGGAATGTTATAAAAGTCATGACCCATGTATCCATTTTCTTCACCGTGAAGAGTTCAACTTCCATGTTAGCTATATGATGCTTGAAAAAGTTTAGTTCGGTTTTAAATAAAAAGTAACAGTTGCTTAGTCCGTAACCACTGATGTTACATCCGTCTGTTTGCGAATGTGTGCACAAACACATATACGCGCATACATATACAGGGTGTCCTCTAATTAATGGATAATCCTGCAACTGTCGACAGGTCAGATCATGTCGTACTATATGGTGGAATTTCAGGTGAGTAAAAGGCTCACGGTTTTTCAGATTTTGTGCTTTATGTTATTTTTTTAAATAATCTGCTTCTGTTTTTTTCTCATGCCATTTCTACAAATGATAACTTCTTTCACTCGGTTTTAAAAAAATACCCTTGGTCTTTTGTTTTATCTAGAAAAGTACTTTTTTAACCTTAAATGTTGAGGAAATATTATGAAAAAAGTTCTTACGCTGAATTTTCATACAAACCTATTCGGACATCTGACTTTGATAGCCTGCGGTGTGAAAAAAATGATCTACGTATATCGTGCCGATTACTTTAAAAAGTTGCTTAGTTATTTTCGATTCATATAATTTGTAGAAATGGTATGCGAAAAACCAAAAGCAGATGCTTTTTTTAAATAGCAAAGCCCACATTCTCGAAAACCGTGTGGACTTTTACTAAACGAAAATTCCACATGTAGCCGGACATGATCTCACCGGTCGACAGTTGCAGGATTATCCATTAATTACAGAACGCCCTGTATAAACCGGGTGTCTCATTTTAATCTTACACCTGATTTATCTCGAAAAATACTGCTGAGTAGTGGAATATGGTGGTGAATGTAATTTACTGCTCTGATTAAGTATTGAGTATAATGAAACTTTTAGAGTTGTAAGGGAGACGTTAAAAAAAAATATTTTTCCACAACTCCAAATGGCGACGTTAAGACCGCCGACATATTTAAAAAATGAGAACATGAGTTTTGTTTCACCGAAAAAATTGGCAGGCCAAAGCTAACAACTTAGGGAATACCATTTTTTACTATTTTAGCGCTATCCAGAATGTACTACGGGGAGGTAAAGTCTTTAACACGCCTAGTGTAAGTTTACGCGTGTGTGTGGTTGTGAGTTTATTTGGGTTTGTTCGACAATCCAAATAAACCTAAACAAGGGTTAGGTCCCTGCTGCTCGCCATTTTCGTTATCCAACAAACCCAAGTGTAAGTGTGCTTGTGGGTTTGTTTGATAAAGAAAGTGACGGGCCACAGAGACCTAACCGTTGTTTGGGTTTGTTTGGGTTATCGAACGAACCCAAACAAACACAAAAAACCAAAACAAATTCACACCCATACACACACTTACACTAGGGATGCTAAAGACTTTATCTCCTCGTGGTACATCCTGGACAGCGCTAAAATACTAAAAAAAATGGTGTTCTAGCCTAAAAACTATGAACGTTACCAAAGAAAAATTCCTACAAAAGTTGTTAGTTTTGGCCTCAAATTTCCACCAAATTTTTTGGTGGAAAAAGGTCATGTTCCATTTTAAAAAACATGTCGGCCGTCTTAACTTTGCCATTTTGAATTTTGGACCATAAAACATTTTTTTTAACCTTTCAACCCTAAACATTTTGTTATACTCAATACTTGATCGGAGCAGTATTTTTCGAGATAAATCAGGGGTAAGATAAAAATGGAACACCCGGTATATTGCTACGTACATCATCCTTTTCGACACTAAATTAAGACAGCAACGCAAAGAATGTTTGCCGGAAATAGCACAAAAAATGCTCCGCCACGAAGGCTGTGATAATGTTTTTTACTCCAATTCTCTTGTGCAGCCGGATGATTCTGCTGAAAGAGGGACGACACGATCCTCTCACTGAATATATCCGTTTGATTCAGTGGAACGTTACAGACGATCGATTTCCACCTCGGGAGTACCTTCTCTTATATGTATATATCTTTCCCATCGAAAACGAATTCTGCGCGTCAGTTTTATTCGCGATTTCCTCTCGGCTGTTCGTTTTCTCACGTGCTGCGACATTCGAATCGCAATCTATCCTCGAGCGACGCGAATTTCCGCAATGACGACAACGAGGACGAGGACGATTGAGATCGTGCTACGTCATCCTTCGTCCACGATTCCTAAAAAAGGAATTTCGTCAAGAACAAAATGGTGATTGTTTTATTAGTACGCATGTGTGAATGTCCTTCCAACGATTTTTCCGTCTGTCACTTAAGGCGGGAGCCTGAATTAGGAGGTTAGGAAAATATTTGGTTTTTCTTTTTATTGATTAAATTGATAGATAAACTATCCAAGAATATATTTACAAAGTTACGGAGGCCAATTGTAAATATTTCCAAAGATACAAGGCCAAAAGCAGAGAAGCGATTGACATTTGATATTTATATTTCCTCCTATTGAAAACTTTGAAGCACGTTTTCTCCAGTTTTCATGTTCACGATTTTTCAAAATTGGCGGGCGTGATAGCGAAAAAAACTAAACGATCTATTGAATTAAACCGAAGTTTATTTTCTTCGGTATGAAAATCTCTTCTAAGTGAATTAAAAAAGTCGTTGAAAAAGTCTTTTTAAATAATTTTTATAGCACGTTCAAGTGTTTTTTACCCCTTTTTCTTTAACCTGAGAAAAGTTATAATTTAACGTTTGTTTCCGCTTTTTCTTAATTCACCCAGAAGAAAAGTGCAGTGGCAAGATGCACATGGCTGATGAATCTGCAGTCATTTATTGTTTCATGTTAATTATTTTTTATACATTTCAAATATACATGAAAAGATACCTCAATGTTTACTCGCTCACTTGTTTTTTCTCCCTTCTGAAAAAATTCCCGAAAAGAACGCTTTTTTTGGACCTTTTAATTCAGGCTCCCGCCTTCAACCAAATTGCATTTGCGTAAACAGCAACCGTGGGATCAAAGCATATATGTTTTTTGGAACAAGTTTACAAATCCGTGGCATTCGATATTAAAATTGTTCATTTTTTTCGAAGAGAATAAAAATGCTTTGTTTCAATAATCAGGATGAATTTTCAATTGATGGAGTGGCATTTCTACTGGATTGTATTAAAACGCGTCGCCGCTTGATTGGTTTCTGAAGTATTTCCAGTATTTTTTCGGTTGAAGGTGGAGGCGATTATTCGCTCTCAATTGTAGTTTTTCGTCAATAATACAGATATTAAAATCGCATTAACTCTAATGTTCATTAATGATGCACGAGGATATAAGAATAAATGTTTACCCTTTTGCTTACAAAAGAGGATTCAAAGTGGCGTGGATGACGTTGAATCGCACCATTTTCCAGACGAAAAGTCGGGAAAGAATGAACCTGCGATAGAAAAAGATCCTTATAAACCCGATGCCTTACACGGAAAAAAAGAAACAGCGAAAATCACAGTATAAACCGCATAAAAAACAGGGTGCCATATTTCATTTTACAGTAAAACACAGTAATGTAAATCCTGTCCTACAAATATGACGAATTTTCCTGTACACAATGAGATTTTTACAGTTTCACTGGCTTATTTACAGTTCGGTACTGTGAATACATCAGTGTTTTCAGTAAAAATATTCTACTGTAAAATTTACATGAGATCACTGATTTTTATACTGTACGCAAACTGCAAGGATTACAGTGTACACTGTAAAAAATAAGCGTGCTGTCGGTGTGTGGAAGCTATACACAACACGCCTACAACGTGTGTAGGACCTCGTTAACGCGTTGAAACAACGTGGTTTACTTATTTTACCGTGTTGAAATAATACTCTCTATACCATTCGTGGTAACAACACGTTTTAAATATGTTGCTGTACAACACGCTTAATGTAACACATATGAAGCGTGTCGAATCAAGCCATGTTCTTTCAAACAACACACTTAGTGTAGGTACACGCGACTCGAACGACACAAAGCGTCGTGAAACAACTCACTTGCACGCGTGTACCACAAACAACATGTGTTCAGTGAGTTGATATGACAATATGGCGGCTTTATAACCTTACTACGTTATGCACGGACTTGCAAAAGAGTTTTTCAATTGCGAATTGTATTATTTCAAAAGCGAAACATACGTTTTTGCTCGTCGTGCACACCTATACATACATACATGAATGAAGAAATAATGTGCTCGGTGAAACCATTGCTGAGGTGCAACATTCAGTTTATTAACGTAGATATAAAATAATTTTTTGGTAGAGTTTCGCTGCGAAGAAAATTTTTTATTTTGTGCGGATCAATATTTTGTTCGCTGTTAAGAAAAGTTTCTGTCCAGAGTGAAGAAAGGTGCTTCTTAGGGGCAAATTTCATTCTATGCGTACCAAGTTTTCTGTTCAGTGAGAAGAAAATTTTCTGTGCGGAGTGGAGGAAATTCATTGTTCCGGGCAAATGAACTTTTTAATTCTTAGCGGACCAACTTTTTTACCCAGAGGAGTAAATTTTTTGTTCGGGGCAAAGGAAATTCTTTATTTTGTGCAGACCAATTTTTCTGTCCAGGGCAAAGAAAATTGTCTGTCCAGAGTAAAAGAAATTCCTTGCTCTGAGCAAATGAACTTTTTTATTCTGTGCGGGCCAATTTTTCTATCTAGTGCAAAGAAAGTTTTCTGTCCCGAGTGGAGGAAATTGCTTGTACAGGGCAAACAAAATTTTTGTTTTCTGTGCAGACAAATTTTTCTGTCAAGGGCAAAGAAAATTGTCTGTTCGGAGTGAGAGAAATTTCTTGTTCGGGATGAAGAAAATTGTCAGTTGGAGTGAGAGAAATTTCTTTTTCGAGGCACAGAAAATTCTTTCTTCTGTGCGGACCAATTTTTCTGTCCAGTGCGAAGAAAATGGTCTGTTCGAAGTGAAGAAAATTGGTTGTACGGAGCAAAGTAAATTCTTTATTCCGTGCGGACCAAGTTTTCTGTCCAGTGCTAAGAAAGTTTTCTGTTCGGAGTGAAGAAAAGTGCTTGTACGGGGCAAAGGAATTTTTGTTTTCTGTGCGGACAAATTTTTCTGTCGAGGGCAAAGAAAATTGTCTGTTCAAAGTGAGAGAAATTTCTTGTTCGGGGCAAAGAAAATTCTATATTCTTTGCGGACGAATTTTTCTGTCCAGTGCAAAGGAAATTTCCTGTTCGTAGTGAAGGAAATTTCTGTTCACATTTCACATTTTATGCGCGTTGGGTGTAGACACACACGCACATATATATATATCTACATAAAATGTGAAATGTCTTCATTACTCTTCTCGTTCAATGTACCATGTATTCCGTTTCTTGATGAAAAACCGCAAGTATAGCCGATCGCGCAATGGTTAGCGTACGTATATTAGGTATAGAAGTAACTAGGTTAGGTAGGTTCGAAACCGGGTATGGACAATAAAATTTATTCGCAGGAATTGATTTCAGGACGACTGGAACTCATCGAGTATGGTAGTAAACCATCGGAATAAAACACCAGTAACGGAGAAACCTTTTTTTAATTTATTTTTAAACGTATGCCGACGTGACGTCTTGTACGTTATTCCCAAGCGTCCACAAGTACACATCAAAAAGTGTGTTGATTTAGCCATCGACACATTTTAAACATGTTGAAATTGGCGACAAGCGTTTACACGCCTAAAGTGTATCGAAACAACACGCTTTGAACTTGCTAAAACACGCTTGAAGCGTATTGACAGAACACGCGTAAAATGTGTCGTTACGACATCAACACATGAGTTGCCGTGTTGAAAACGGCGACAGGATTACACACGTGAAGCGTCTTGAAAGAACGCGTTTGTTTTTACAGTGTACACTGCATTGAGTACAGAGTGATTCATTAAATTGTATGGTGTGGCACGGTAGTTTTACTCTTCTTTGGACAGTTCGTGACGTAATCTGTGCACTCTGAGATTTTTACAGTTACACTGATTTATTTACAGTTTGGTATTGTGAATAAATCAGTGATTTCTGTAAAAATATTCAACAGTAAAACTTAAATGAGGTCACTCATTTTTATACTGGACGTAAAGTGCAAGGGTTACAGTGGACACTGTATTGAGTACAGAATGATTCATTAAATTTCACAGTGTGCCACGGTAGTTTTACTTTTCTTTCGACAGTTCGTGACGTTATCTGTGCACTCTGCGATTTTTACAGTTACACTGGTTTATTTGCAGTTTGATATTGTGAATACATCAGTGATTTCAGTAAAAATCTTCAACTGTAAAATTTAAATGCGATCACTGATTTTTATACTGTACGCCAATGAGGCACGAGGTGAGGACACAAAGGATTGCCAGTTAGTAGTGCGTGGTTGATGGGACGCGGACATCGAAATTTGTGCCTCAGAATTCAAGAAATTATAAAGAAAGAAAGAATTTAAAAAAAAAGGTACAGTCTTGTCAATTAGGACATGTCTCGCGCGTGGGGTGAGGCACGTGGCCAGGACACAAAGGATTGCCAGTAAGTAGTGCGTGGTCGATAGGATGCGAACGTTGAAATTTGTGCGACATAATTCAAGAGATTATAAAAAAGAGAAAATTATTTACAAAAAGGTACGTTCTTGTGTATGTGACTTATTTTTTTAATATTTTCTACACATTTGCTCAAACTTCTTTTATGGGTAAACTTTTTTTTGTGTGTCTCATTCACTTAGTTCTATTCTTGATATAGATATACATTGTAAGCAAAGGTTTCGCCGATTTTTTATAATCAAATTTACAGTGTGACGTTGTGAACGGTATTCACTGGTTAGGACTTGTCTCACGCGTGGCGCGACCAGGACACAATGGACTGGCAGTTCTTTCAGCGCTATCTAATGTTATTTTTGACCCTAATTTTGTATAATATACGATTTGTGGCACTATTAAATTACGGGGTTCATCACGTTTGAATTACAGTATTAAAATTAGAACGTTTCCCGTGTTTATACTGTAAAACGCAACGATTGAAAACTAAAACTATATCTGTTGCTCACCAGTTTCTAGAACAGAGGACTCCACTGTTAAAACACCTACATAAACTCTGTCGATATAACTGGCGCATTTATTGTACATAATACAAATTAACCAACTGTCAAATTACAAGTTTTGTTAAATTTATATTACAGTGTTGAACTGTCAAAATTTACTTTTGACTACACTGTATTTTGGACTGTGTGTTCCAGTAAAAGATACAGTAGAGCGGTTCGAGTCCAAAGAAGACAGTATAGGAACTGTAATAATTTACTTTGAGCACACTGTATTTTGAGCACTGTGTTTCGGTAAATATCGCTGTGCAATCGCTCGAGTCCAATGCGAACGGTGTAGCCCCTGTATTTTGCACTATTTGTTTTTTTCCGTGTGGTGCGCAACCACTAATTACTTCAACGAGAGATGAAGGTAGAGTAAAGGCTAAGGTGAAGGGATAAAGATAGAAAGTTACAACCGAGTAGAATATCAGACAAAAAAGCGAGAGATGGAGTGAACCCGGAGGGTTTGATGGACGCGCCTGGAGGTAATTGACTCGGCTACACCGAGAGACAGGCTCTCGAGGAATATATATATGTATATATATATATATATATATATATATCGCTACGACTCACCTTGTCTTGCTTTTTTACGGAACTGCACTTCTACCGATCTTGCATCTCTCTCGAATATACGATAGTGGTTTTAAGAAAAAAAAAAAAGGATCGACTGAAAAAAATAATCCTGTTAGTTCCATGCCAGGATCGAAGTAGCGACTGTTTTTTTAGTGGATAAAGCGTAATCAAAATGAGAGCTTCAGTCATTTTGTTGTTCTTTCCGTCAATGATAAATTCTGCTAATGATTGTAATGACATATGTCTAAGGAAATTTAACGAATTTCTCGCTGCTAATAAATATAATAAACTGGAGGTTGTCTATACAATATTGTCGTTAAACTCAATATTGAATATTGTCAACTGTCATTCGTCATTGTTTTGTTTTTTCGACAAAGGGTTGAGCGTTCTACTGATGAATGGATACTGATTTTCTTTTGACGTAGATACGTCCAATGAAAATCCAATGACGAAGTTTTTTAAAATTCAACTACACCGTTTTTGAGATTCTATTTTAAATTAACATCTAGCTGAGGTGGTACAGTTTCTAATTGTAAACTAGCTTTACTCATAATGAGTTATACATGAAGGTTGCAATAAAAACTCGTTTATTTCAGCTGAAAGGAACTTGTGTACAGATAAGCACCACAATTCTATAATATTCGTAAGGTGCGACCAGTAAATATTTTAGCAAGGCATATCAACTGCGGCAAAATCCACGATTTTCCTTAAAAGTAAACCGATTAATTCCTTTGATCTTGATCGTTTTTTTTTCACGACAACGGTATGATGGAACTTGTTGGAACTTTAAAGATGAACTCTTACCTATAAGACGTGTCTATTACATCCAAGCAGTATCTTTTAACATTTAACAATTAAACGCTCGACCCTTTTTAACTAAACCTTTTTATCAATAATGATACAAAATAATAAAACTTCTCAAGAGATTTGAAAAGTCATTGCTACACTTGGCAGCAAGATATCCAAAACTGAAAACTACTTTTTGCATATGGATCCAGACTTTCCTTTTCCTCATTATTCTCTATCTTTATACAGAAATTACCCGAGTGACAATATGCCAATAAAAATTAATGGAAAATAAAAGTCGTTTGAGAAATATTATTCACTCCCGGTTAGATGAAAAGCTCCGTTGTTTTCTTGGATCAAATCATAATGACGTGTGTCTTCAGTAAACATAAAAAAGCACATGGACGTACAACAATCGAGTATTGAAGAACCTCAACTAATCCGTACAAAACCATCCCAAGCCCTTCCCAGTTTTATCCTGTGGATCCACTGGCAAGTATGTTTCTTTTCGAATCCTTACCGCTTGCGGTGAGCTAATGTATGTTTTGATTTATCGGCGACTGCGAACGATTCGGAGAGTTTCGCCAGCAACAAGAAAAAGTCAGACTATTAGTCCGCCGAGTTTTTCCTGCCCGAAAAAAACCTTCGACTGCCAGCACCGGTGCACAACTCGGTGTACACACACTCACACACACACACACACACACACACACACACACACACACACACACACACACACACACACACACACACACGCGCGCGCGCGCGCACGCACGCACGCACGCACACACACACACACGCACGCACGCACGCACGCACGCACACACACACACACACACACACACACACACACACACATATACCACCCCGCGCATCACGCTCGCTTTCCCTCTTTTGCTTTTCCACTCTCATGCGCGACGGTGAATCGGAGAATCGGAGCGAATTGCGAACGGATTTCCGGTAAAGCCTGTCGGCAACATTTATCATATGTACGTACGCGAATTGAATAAAGAATCAGACTAGAATGATTGTTCCAAGCGGCCCCGATCTGAAGACCACTGTCTCCATGTTGTCCATTATGTTTGCCTCTTCCTTAAGGGGATTTCTCTAAATAATCGGGCATGCAATATATAGTATGTGGGTTAAAACAAATTCCCGTACGTTACGACATTCTTTAATGCTTTAAAGTGATTGCTCTTAATGTTGTGCAAACGGACGGGAATTAAATCGTTAGTAGGAGAGCACGGGGCTGAATGTGTCGATTTTGAGTTATTGTTCGGAATAACTATCAAAATAAAATTAATTTAATGTACTTTTTGAATTTATATTTGTCATTTTCAATTTTACAATGGTTCATGACTGAGACTCAAGTTAGTGGAGCGAGGCTACGAGGCACAATTGACCCCGCTGTGGGGCGTGTTGTGCCGTTCGGAAGATGGACATTTCAAATAAAAATATATGAGATTAAAAATAATTAAATAATAATTAATAATAAATGAGATTTAAAAATAATTAAAATGATGTAATTTTCATGACAATGTTTTTATTAATCACATAAATTCCACTAACCTCAATGGGCTCTTCTTAAAATTAACCATCAATATATTATATGAGAGAAAAAAAACAAAAAAATAATCAATATTTTTTCTTGTTTCAAACAATCAAACAGAACATAACTTCCTGATTTCTTCTTGTAGAGAGACAATTTAAATCTTTTAGTCACAGTTAAAGAAAATTGCAGCAATAACTAAAATTAATCAAAATTAAAAAGAAATTACTAGCTTGTCTCGCAACAGTCTTCAATCAGTCAAAGAGAGTTGTTAAATTGGTTTTTTTTTCTACCCAATTACAATTCTTAGTCTGAAAAGACTAAATTAGACTATTCGGAATTACAATTAGGGCACACAAACGTGACCCATTTTTCTCATCAATACATTTCAAGTGTGCCCAGCTTTTACACGTAACACACTCATTCCATTTTTCATGTGATACTGAATTAAAATACGAATCAGAGTAAATGATGCACTAACACAGGGGAACTGAGGATAACTCGTGCCAATACAAATGGATTTAAATTTAGTGAATTTCAATTACGGTATTATCGGCAACTCTTTAAAACTGTCCCCCTGGTAGTTGGGCGCACGCAAGTGCGCCCGTCTAAACGGTCACCCACTCAACTATCGGCCCAGACCGATATTGGCGAAGGCTTAATATGAGAGATCGCCAAAGCCGTACACCAACTGCGTGTTCACGCAGTTTGTGTACTCCCGTTTGATATACCTCTATATTTTCTCAACATTTTTGCGTGCTATATGAATTCCTGTCCAACATCGCTCGCCATGTACAGAGAGCGGCAAAAAAATTTGCCGCTACTTACTGCGAGGTCGATATCTCCGATTTCGATGAAATTTGGCATGGTTGTAGAATGGGTAAAAAAAGGCAACACGAATTTTTTTATATCGGTGGAACCCGATTTTTAAGGGTTGAAAAGCACCCTCGAAAATTGGGGTATTTTTCGTTTTTCGTCGATAACGTTTTAACGGTACGAGATATGAAAAAACTTCAAATTGCAACAATGTTTATTTTTTCGTGTACTATACATTGGAGATGAAAACGATGCAGATAGCAACACATTTCATATTGTTTATTGCAAAAATGCAATTTTTTCAACCGTATCTCCGAAAATTTCTAACCGATTGGGATGTAAATTTGCATACATGTAGAGAATGGAAAATTGCGGATACGGATGTTTTCTTTTTCCGATATCTCACAATTAAGGGGTTGAAACTGCCCGTCAATTTTTTTGCTGAGAGCATGGTATTATCAGCTAGCCTTTTGGCATTTCGGTCTAAATTCACGTCAATATATGTTCATGTTAGGACGCAATTGCATATTTGTAACATTCCAGCCCCTCCCTCAACGGCCCCCCTCCCGAAAGGCAAACGTTCAAAGTTCTTACCGTGCGGCATGGACGAAAATTTGTAGAAATAAAAATGGGTTACAAAGAAAGTACAATCAGTCAAAATAGTCGATACACATTTTCTCGTTTTGGCGGAACGACACTCTTAAGGGGTCAACGCACCCTTAAAAACTTCGTTCTTTCTATAGCTCGTGAACGGGCCGAAATAAAAATAAAGTTCGAAAGGAAAAAATGTTGTATTCTTCGACTACTAGACGTTCATGATGATAATGATGAGTACAGCAATAAATGGCGTGTTGTTTATTGCAATAATTCGTGAATTACTTGTGAAAAATTACTCTTCAGTTTTCCACTAATATGGGCAGAGGCAAGGATCGCAATCACGGACTGACTTCGTGCTTCGGGAAGCAACTGGATTACAATTGTATATTTACGAAGAAATTCTCCCCCGCCACGTACTGCCTTTGAAGATTACAACACAATCGAAAAAGTGTTCTCACGCTTACTCATTTAGGAAACGTTTCAACTCTATGTTTTTTATGGATTATACTTATTACAATAATAATAGTCATGATAAAAGGGTTTTTGCAACAAAGAGATTTGTTAAACCACGCACAAGTGATAATAGCTGCTTCACCGCCTATATCGCATGTCGGTACATTTTGTGAAAAGCAAAATTCTAGCGGATTTTCGAAGTTTGGTGGTCTTTCTTCTTCGTACCCGCTTTTGTACCACGCATATTTGAAAAGGTTTGTAAACCGTGGAGAAGAAAACTGGTTGAGTGTAAGAGATTGTAATTTAACAATATTGTCTCTCAAATGCAGATTGACGTCGCAATTGTATAATATTACTGCGTCAGAAAAGTGTTTGACGAAGTTTTTCCATACACGGAAGCCATAAACATCAAGGGGCGGTATCATTCCAGTCGTACCTGCAGGAATTACTAATTATAATATGGACTAATTGTCTACAGAACTGATGAAACTGGTTCAATATATGTACCTGCTGGAATGGTTCAAACTTTGGTATGTTTCCCTTGCATATCCATTTCTTTAAATGCAGTTGGACATTGACCTCTCCAAGAATCCAGAAGTATTACCGATTTTGGACCCGTATTCGGAATATGTACTTCTTGAAACCATCACTTGAAATGATTAGTCGTCAATTTTCCAGATTTCGAAGCCAATAGAAATATATTTTTGGCTCTGAACATAGTTTGTTCCACTCGAGGACCAAGTTTGCCAGTAGGTTCGTTTAAAACGATCAACATAGGTGCCAAAAGCTTGCCACTCGCAGAAACCAAAGACTGTATAGTATAACTGTGTGATGTTGACGTTTTCGATTGCACGACTGTCTCAACGGATTTCTTGTCTTTTTCGCCAATGTGTGGCCTGTATGTAGCTCTAAATTGAATCCACTCTGATCAGAATTAAATGTGTTTTCAGCCCCAATGTTGGCTATGTTGACATTCACCATTTCTATAAATTCGATAGCCTTGTTTTGAAGTGTATCACCGTTTAATAATTGTTGTTTTGTTACATATTTAGTAATCTTCCGTGACACAATTCCATGTTGGTTTTTGAATGTCCTTAGCCAAGAAGCGGATGCTTGGAAATTTACTGCTGGTATTTCTATAATTTCTCGTGCACGTAAGGCCCATCGTCGAAGATCTATATCATGGACAGGCAGCCTTTTGTCCAAAGCATCATTCAAATTGTTTTACGTGTAGTGAGCTATCTTTGTTAACTTTTCTTTGTAGGTGCCACTCTTATTTATACTATGGGCCCACCGGCGCAACTGCGGCTCTGATTTCACCTTTTTAAATTTCGTTTAAACAGATGATAACCCATGTAGGGTGATCGGTAGTGGCCAACGATTGGCCGATGCTCGAAGCCGAGCTTGCCGACATTGGCACTCGAGCTTGGACCGATCATCGACCGAGCCTTGGATGATAAGAGCGGCCCGATATTCGCAATCAATATTGGCCCTAGAATGGCTTATGAGAATCGGCCGAGCATCGCGTAGGAGTTCATTCGAGCATCGGCCAACAACAAGTCCCCGTCAAGATTGCCATCATTGGCACTCGAGCTCGGCCCGATTATCGACCGAGTCTTGGCGGATAATTGTGACCCGATATAGATCACCAAAATTGGTTGTGCACTGACAAAAAAAAATGAATTATTTTTGTATTGTAATTCGTCATTACCTGGTCTTTCGAAACGATTAGATTGAAGAAAATATTTCACCTATATGGGACTCGAACCTTGAACCTACCTACTCATAGATAAGCACGCTGCTCCTATGCTACCGAGTGCTTGTAACATCTGAATCGCAGATTTGGCATGAGAGACCAAATGGATTCTCATCATTATTTGTAACACATAACCTATATCAATTAGTTAATATCATTGTGATAATTAGCGAGTTTTATCGAATGACATGTTATAGAATTTTCAAACATAACCTATATATATATATATATATATATAATTCCTTTTTCTCCACCCCCTCTACCCCTACAACCCTTTAATATGTGTGTTGCAATAAAGACAGACCATTAGTTTATTAGTTCAAGTTTAATTTCAATAAATAAATATATTTAAAATGAATAGTTCCAATAATGGAATGCAATAGGAAAAATTTGATTTCATGAAAAATCTAGTTAATTCAAATAAAAAATAAGTAAATAGACGCGGCTAGTTAACGCTAATAGAATTTTTCTGTCAGTGTAGGATGGTTCATAAAAATCGGCAGAGTATCGCGTATGAGCTCGTTCGAGAATCGGCCAACAATGAGTGCATTGATTTCGCAGTATATTTGTTAATAGTAATGTCCAATGGACCCGTAAAAAGTATTTATCTCGTCTCTCAATGACTTCGACGCGAAACAATGAATCGTCAATACACGAATCGCGGTTCGATCATGCGTTACTCGGCCAAACGTTGGCCTCGTATCGGCGAACCAACGTTGGCGAGTCTATGCTTCACCAAACATCGGCCTCGTATCGACAAGCCAATCATTAGCGAGTCTATATTTTGCCGAACATTGGGCTCGTATCGGCAAAAACATGATTGGCGAGTCTATACTTCGCCAAACATCGACCTCGTATCGATAAGCCAATGATTATAGAGCCTATATTTGGCCGAACATTGGGCTCGTATCGGCAAAAACATGATTGGCGAGTCTATACTTCGCCAAACATCGGCCTCGTATCGACAAGCCAATGATTAGCGAGACTATATTTGGCCGAACATTGGCCTCGTATCGGCAAACCAATGTTGGCTAGTCAATACTCAGCCGAGCATTGGCGTACAAGTAATCGATTATCGCCCCGCCAACATTGGTCTAAGTATTGGCCGTTACGGTTCGATTGGCAAAACCTACATGGAAACTTTCTATTCCCATTTGCCCCGGATCTCCAGTAATCTACAGTTCTTGTCTTGTATTCGTAACTCAATTCTTCTATATCTTGAGTACATATATTTTCATCAATTTTTGGATCTAGGTATCGTTGTCCGTGCCAATCTCCTTTACTGTCATCTTCTATTGCGGCTGCTTCATGAATTTCATTTGGTGACAGAAAATCCAAACCAGTTTCGACTTCCATTTTCATAGGTTGATCCATCGCTTCAATGATCATGTTTTCTAGATCCTTACTGAACTGTTTTTCCTGTTCGGTGATTGGAGTGCGAGGCAAATTCATAGCACTTATCGCTATGGATAGGAGTTGAATAACATTCACCGGATTAACGTACATTTTTATTTGTATTTCGAACTCAAAATGTATGGCTGGCTTCTTCGTCGTAACTGCAGCAATAATGATCGTTGGTGAATTTATATGACTTGAAACCCAATTGATAAATACACACGTCAAAAATAACGACGACACACGCTATTACCAGAACTGCTATTAATCTTTAATAAGGCGATTTCAAGGTTATCATGAGAGCCGCTCTTTACACCGTAGTCGCTCTTTGCAAAGATTTATTTATTTCGTTCAATGGTTCTGCTGTTTGTGAAATTAAAGTTAAAGATAAAGATTAATTTATGTTGCGTTATAAGCTGATAAAAATGTTTGCATCATTCTGTTCATGAGTTGCGGTGGCAACCCAAAAACGGTGTAATATCTGCAGATAATGCCTTCGATACGGTGAGCGGAGTGGAATTTCTTCGTAAATATACAATTGTAATCCAGTTGCTTTCCGAAGCACGAAGTCAGTCCGTGATTGCGAGCCTTGCCTCTGCCCATATGAGTGGGAAACTGAAGAGTGATTTTTCACAAGTAATCCACGAATTATTGCAATAAACAATACGCCATTTGTTGCTGTACTCATCATTATCATCATGAACGTCTAATAGTCGAAGAATACAACATTTTTTCCCTTCGAACTTTATTTTTATTTCGAAAACGAGGAAATGTGTATCGACTATTTTGACTGATTGTACTTTCTTTGTAACCCATTTTTATTTCTACAAATTTTCGTCGATGCCGCGCGGTAAGAACTTTGAACGTTTGCCTTTCGAGAGGGAGACCGTTGGGGGGGGGGGGCTGGAATGTTACATATATGCTATTGCGTCATAACACGAACATATATTGACGTGAATTTAGACCGAAATGCCAAAAGGCTAGCTGATTATACGATGCTCGCGGCAAAATAATCGACGGGCAGTTTCAATCCCTTAATTGTGAGATATCGGAAAAAAAAATCCGTATCCGCCTTTTTCCATTCTCTAAATGTATACAAATTTACATCTCAATCGATGAAAAATTCTCGGAGATACGGTTGAAAAAAAAATACATTTTTGCAATAAACAATATGAAATTTGTTACTATCTGCATCGTTCTCAACTCCAATGTATAGTACACCAAAAAATAAACATCGTTGCAATTTGAAGTTTTTTTCATATCTCGTACTGTTAAAACGTTATCGACGAAAAACGAAAAACACCCCAATTATCAAGGGTGCTTTTCAACCCGTATAAATCGGGTTCCGGCGATATAAAAAAATACGTGTTGCCTATTTTTACCCATTCTACAAGCATGCCAAATTTCATCGAAATCGGAGCCATCGACCTCGTAACGTTTCCTTGTTAGTGTCTTCTTTCGGGCATTTATCATCAGCCCTCGATTTCAGAGTGTACGGGAAATACTTGGAGAAGTAAAAAAAAAAGGTTTCTGTGGTGATCGAACGAGGCGAGGGAGTCCTTGTCGTGGTTTCACAGGGGGCTTTTTCACGAAATACTATTAAATCAGAGACTTGCCAATCGGTAGTTTTCCGTTCAATCCGCCCGCGAAGAAAAATATAAGCTGAGCGGACTTTCTTAGTTTTTTGACTATTTCGCCGCGATGGAGAGTCTAGTGCGAGCATCCATTGAGGGGATCGCCGTCGGTCCACGTACGGATCGTCAGGAACCACTTCCAGACGAGAAAGCTTTCCGCACGTCGGCGTTCCCTTTTGCGTCGCGAGCCCGAACTCCGGGGAAACAGTTTTCCATCTCGGGCTAAAGTTCTAATACTATTTCGTGGTTGCTATTTCTCTTTGTCTACCTCTCTGGCTCTGTGAGTCTCTTTTCGTTCACTTAGAATTTTTTAAGTGTTCTGACCCGCTGCATTTCCCCGGAAAATATCATATATTTTTCTCAATGTTTCGCAATATTCAGGGCAAGCCTCAATATTTCTATCGCCTTGGAAAACTCCACTGTAAATTATGACGTTTCGACATGTTTTCTTCTTACCGCTTTTTGAAACCCGAAGGATCATTTTCTATGGATACGTCACCAGCAGGTTGCATATAGAATGCAACGCTGTTTTTCTTGCCCTTTTTTTTAACCCTCGGTGCTGTGTGCACTTCCCGGCTGAAAAAGTTTTTTCGCTGTGCATTCAACGGTATTGAAAAAAGAAGAATATAGGGTCGAGCGCAGAGACACTCGAGTGCGGCAAAAACTATTTTCCGTTCTCCATCTCCTGGCGTACTCGGAACTTCAATATTTATCCGACGAACATTCTGTATAGCCTACCGGTTCTCGAGTGCTCTGTCAATGCAATAGTCGTTTTTGTTGCATCCAACCATACGTTCAACTATATATTCCGCACAATCCCACTCTTCCCCTGCGCCTCCGCCCTCTACTCTTTTTTCTGATCTTCAAAGCCTTTTTCCCTCTTCCTTCGACTCTATCGCTTGTTTGTTCTTGTTTTTACAAATACCTTAGGCATTTGCCAAATGTATCGTAGATTCGACTTCTTTGCCGAATGAAGGCTTAACTTTTCTAGTACTACACAGTCCGAGGGGACGTATTGGCCGTTGAAAATTTCCGGGAAAAGATTCCTACGAATAAAGTATAATAACCATTTATATATTTATATTTATTCATATTTATATTTATGTATAAAATATAATAAATAAATATATACAAATAGATTTCGCCGAACAAAGTTGTTCTTAAACGAGAAGTCCTTGCACTGGGATCCCCAGACTGAAAAAAACGTGCATATTGAATAATATTGAGATTGAATTACAGAGTTCAGACGACTAAAGTCTGTTAAAAGGTCTTTTCACTTTAGACGCTAAAAGAAAGGCTATTTTCATGAAATTTTTGATAGGTTTAATTTATAGACATTGCTTCAAAAGTTGTTACAATTGATGAATACACTTACGAAATACATTTAAAAAATTATTTATTTATATAAGTCACTATTTATAGACGAAAATGGTTGTTAAAAAAATGTTCTCACAAAAATGTAGGTCTGCGCTCTCAATGAAATCACGGAGATGGACCATCCGAAGCAAAAAAATCGAACGGTTTTGGATTCAGTATGTTAATGGCTACAACGCATATCATACGATTGTTAATATATGCAAAAATATCAAAATGGCAGACATTTTTCTAAAAACAAAAAAAAACGTGTTTTTTCACCGTTTTTGGCGAAAAAAAAGAATAGCAAACATCAACATTTTTAAAAATCCTTGATATGCGCTATAGCTATAGTTGTAAAGAATATGTAGTTAACATTTCATAAGGATCGGTTGAGGAGCTTCGAAGATTTCATCGACAAACCGTCGAAAACGTTATTTTAAGAAAAACGTGTTTAAAGTTTGTTTAGGTTACATAAGTACATAAAAAAATGTAATGTATTTCGAAAGTGTATTTATTAAGCGTAACAACTTTTATATCAATGTCTATAATATAAACCTATCAAAAAAATATCTGTAATATAATAAAATATCTTTAATATAAACCTATCAAAAAAATTAAACATAAAAAAAACGAATTATTTTTCCTTGCGGGCAAATTTGATTTGGGAAAATTGATTTTTGGCAGGCCATTTTTGAG
Source organism: Ophion ellenae (assembly GCA_963210295.1). Taxonomy (NCBI): domain Eukaryota; kingdom Metazoa; phylum Arthropoda; class Insecta; order Hymenoptera; family Ichneumonidae; genus Ophion; species Ophion ellenae. Next base: position 11,305,969 of record OY723391.1, read on the forward strand.
AACATTGTCTTTTGGGACCATTTCTTTTTGAGGAAATTTCCACGGAGACATTTCTTCTGTAAAATTGACATACGGAGAAATAAACGGCGTCCACCCAACTGCACTCTTAAAAAAATGTAGAGGTGTTTCGCAGCAGAAGCAATGCCGATACGGTCGAGCTAGGTCGGCATAGTAGGATAAAATGAGAGACGAACCAGTAACAATGTGAGAAAATATTGCTGAGCCGGCGAAGGATTCGAGGGCGAGATCTTCGCGATATTGAGCAAGGAGCTAACTACGGCACTTCGGCCGTTTATATTATTTTGTATATTCGTATCGCCTGCATTAGATGTAATGCTGGAGCGCCACTCTACAGCACTTACGAAATACAAAAAATGTTACATTAAAGTAAATATATTTAAATTCACCTCCTTCTGGAAAAACAAGGATATGATATATGACGGCAAAAATTCTATCATACATGAACTAAAACCATTAACATGGGAAACGTACGATATATTTCCAGAAGATATATAAATAGATCGTTACAGTACCACTATACCAAATTAAATTGTACAAATAATTGAGAAACAAATTTGCATTTTCTTAAACCGAAAGTTCCGAAAAGCACTTCGTTAATTTATTCTCAGATTATCCTGAGATCCTTCGTAGCACGCTTCAAAGTTTTGTAAATTAAACGTTTTATGAGGCTGTACTATGATATTAAGATTGTCGGGATGGGGTTGCTTTACTCCTTCCAACGGAAGCTTCATTCCTACGACGGTTGGGAGGTTTTCGTCACTTTTACTGGGACGTCGGCATCTCGCAAGATAGTAAGACATCGAAACGAACAGTTGGTAAGACGGAGAGAAAAATTATGAGACAAGTATTCGTCTTAAAATGCCGTGACCTGGACCATATTCCGTTCATGTGTCCCATTGGATATGAAAGATCACTGAGATCTGAGGTGGAGCTTTTTGACAGTTCTCATCATCTCTGAAATGATGACACAGTAAGATAATGACTGCAGGGCTCGAAGACATTATTTTTTATACTTATATATTTTTTTTAGTGTACCACCTGTCCATCCGTTTTTCATAACAAACATACGGATATCACAATGTTCCTATCGTAATGGTGTTCACATTTGGAAACTTTCTAAGTTATTGTTGGTGATTAATCCACATCGATTGGCCGGATACCACGGGGGCGTTGTTTTTGCCGAAGGCGAAATCTGTCGAGGGTCGTTTCCCTCGGATTAATTCGCAACATACCGACCTACAATTGTACAAATGTGTACACTCGGTCCCGGATAGAGCTTAATTACCTGAATTTACGTGGTCTCGCAAACCGCCCGCCTTCCGAACTTGCGCGATCGTGACTTGGAGTTTCGACGAGTTCACAGAATAACGGTCGTTATATCGCGATCCTAAGGTTTTTTTCATAGAAGAATGTTGGATGATAGGGGCTCCCCGCAAGTTGTGTTTGGTTAGGATGGTAGATACGTAGAGGGCTGCTGATAGGGTTATTTATACGTTTATTGAAAGACATACCCTATTGGTAGTTCTTCCTAGCTGGTCTAGTTTCGCTTCGAATGTCGAAGGTTACTCTCAATTCGAGTAGTTCAATTGTCACTTTATTCGCATGGATCCCTGTTTCGAAAAAACTAGCTTAGGACATGCCGGAAGAACAGCCGATGTGGCGTATTAAGGGATCTTCTCACTTTAGACGCTAAAAAAAGGTTATTTTCATGATTTTTTTTTGGGTTTATATTATAGATATTGATATAAAAGTTGTTACACTTAATAAATACATTTTTGAAATACATTTTAAAAAACTTTATCTATTGAAGTCACTATTTATAGACGAAAATGGTAGTTAAATAAATGTCTCAAAAAATTGGAGTTTTGCGCTGTTGATGAAATCTTGGACATGGATAATCTGAAACAAAAAAATCAAACGGTTTTAGATACAGCTTGTTGATGGCTATATCGCATATCATACGGTTTTTGATATATGCAAAAATAAAAAAATGGCGCCATTTTTCGAAAAAACAAAAAAAAACGTTTTTTTCAACGTTTTTGGCAAAAAAGTAGGAAATATCAAAATTTGAAAGAATCCTTGATATGCGATATACGTATAGTTGTAAAGAATATGTGGTTGAGGCGTCTGGCCACCTTGGCCGATCGAAAAATGGGTATATTAAAAAAATAATAATAAACTCGAAAGTATGGGCCGGAATATTTTTTTTTACACAACGTCAGAAAGGGCTTTAAGAATAACGTTAATAAATTTCCGTTCAAAATATTTAAAAATGGCGCCGTTATGCACATTACCGCGGAGGGCCTCCGACGCGGCAATGTGCCGTAACGGCTGGGCCAACGCACAGTGGGGCAGAATCCCAAAAAGCTGGCCAAACGTCAAATTTTTGAGTTGTATATATTCGTCTATATATGTTCAGATCTTGTTTACTGATAGTCCTAGGACGAAATTCCGGACCGGGCAGGTTTATACCTGCTCTAGGGTCGCCTCGACATCAGTCGACATTCAGCCGCCGTTCGGTACGCATTAAACAAGCGTACGCGTCGAAAAATTCTTGCCTGTTTCGAAGTGCTGTGAAACGGACGAAACTGTCTCAATTTTAATTCTGCAAAATGGAAAAACTTTCTAAAGGTATGCAGAAAATATAATTATGCACAGTTATTACTTATTTTATGTTTGAAATATCTAAATTTTGCAACAAGTAAACATAAAAAATTATACATTTTTTTTCGAAAATCGATTTTCTAAAGTAGTTTTAAAAATGTCCTCGCGAGTCTCGACCTTGTTTCAACAAGAAACTGATAGTGTACAGTACTAAATATAATATACTAAAAAACTGGCTGCTCAGGAGTGCTCAACGAATAGTTAGACTAATTTTTAGGAAGAAATACGTGGCGCGACATTAACGGACGTGTGAATGTAATCCATTGATTATTACGTTACAGCGCGTTGGTATATTTTCTGTCTATTAACATAGATTAATATTTATTTATCAATTCCATTTGTAGTATGTTCATTTATTGATTAATATTCATAGATCATTTAAATTTTAATACAGTAATTTATTATTCTAAATGAACGCTTTACGAAAATCTCAACATTTTATAAAATATTCCTGCAAGAACTCTCAGTAGCTAGAACTGTGTTTCCCCCATGTTTGTACGGCGTAACGGTTTTCGGCAGTAAAGGTGTATTAGTGTATACGTACATAGTGTATACGTAGTGTAGACGGCGATTCGGCAAGGACTGACGAGGGGCTCCTAGAGCAGCCATGTATGAAAGAAAGGAGCCCGCCTGCTGTTCAGGCTTTATTATACCTGTTGTATACTGACACAGAGGTGATTCTCGTAAAGACAGATTTCATGTAATTTCGGTTTTTTTTCGTGCAGAATGTATGTAAATATATTTGTTAATCATTTATATCATAAATATTCGTTTTCTTTATAAATATAAAATCATTTTTAGTAGTAATAAATTATTTTTGTACATTTCGAGTCAGAACACCGTATATAGTTTTGTTAAGTATAAAATGATTTCAAAATAATGTCATTCAATTTTGTACATGTTTATATTGGTATTTTACAAAGTCTTCCCAATCTTCAAATATGGAATTATCAAGAAGAGATGTTTTTTTCATGGTGAAAGACAGTTTAAAAAACGAACAGAAATTCGTTATTGGAGTTTTGAAAGATGCAATTTTCAAGAAAACAGAACATGTGATACAAATAGACGAGGATGAAAAGTCATTAGGACTGTTATTTGCAAATTTTCGATCCAGATGGAAAGCAGCAAATAGAGGCCAAGAAAAGTTTCTAAAAAATAATGAAGAATGGTTGAATGGCACCGTATGTTTTTCAACATTATCCGATACTGAATGCACAACATCAACATCTGAGAAGATTGTGAAGAATGATGAAAAAGGAACATCTGGACGACCTTCGAAATCCTTTGCTTCATCCAGCGATAGATCTAAGAGGTGAAAGACTGATGAAATACATTCTACTTTATCTACAGAAGAATTGACGTATGCTGCTCAAATGAGTTTAAGGACTTCTGGTCCAATCTGGAGAATCAAAGCGCTCTTATCAGCTATCAAGAAATGCAGCTAGAGCACGTAAATACAAATTATACCCATCATACCATGAAGTAGAAAAAGCAAAAAATCGTTGTTATCCATCAGTTGTGTACATGAATATTACTGAGTCGTGCGCACAAATTAAACTACTTGATCATACCACATACAGAATTATACAACTTCAGGCTGATGTCATCGATACTCTAAATTCTGAAATTCTGCAAAAATTAGTACTTCACTGTAAATGGGGATGTGATGGAAGCAGCGGTCAAAGTGTTTATAAGCAAAAATTTGATGAGGCTGGAAAATCTGATGAAAGCATTTTTTATACTTCTCTGGTACCTTTGCAATTACAACAATCACGAGACGGATAAAGGAACTATTGTGTGGAAAAATCCTAGACCTTCATCTCCTCGATTCTGCAGACCAATACGATTGCAGTTTGTACATGAAGATGTACAATCAACATTGAAAGAAGTTACCGACATTGAACAGCAGATTGCGGGTCTTGCACCATACACTACTGAACAAAATGAAAAATCAATTTCAGTAACCTATTGTATGTCGTTTACGATGATAGACGGCAAAGTCTGCAACGCTGTAACCGGTACCACTTCTGCACAACGCTGCTTCCTGTGCAAAGCCACCTCTAAAGATTTTAATAACATCGACAAAATTATAAAAATGGACATTACTACAGATAATTTAAGATTTGGCATATCTACATTACATGCGTGGATTCTTTTTTTCGAGTGCTGTTTGCATTTGTCGTATAAGCTCACAACTCAAAAGTGGCAAGCTCGTGAAGAGAAAGTGAAAAAGATTGTGAAAGTACGCAAGGAAGACATACAGACTCAATTTAAGACAACACTGGGGCTTATCGTTGATCGACCAAAGCCAGGATATGGCAGCTCAAACGATGGAAATACCGCCCGCCGCTTTTTCGAAAATGCTAATATATCTGCTGAAATAACAGGAGTCGATGAAAATTTACTTCACCGATTTCATGTTATTTTGCAGGCAATTTCGAGCGGGTATGATATAGACGAAGAAAAATTCAAAGACTATTGTGTAAATACTGCCCGTATATTCGTTGCTTTATATCCATGGTATTACATGCCAACATCTGTGCACAAAGTGATGATGCACGGAGCAGAAATTGTAAAATATGCCCTTTTACCGATCGGACAACTTTCTGAAGAGGCCCAAGAGTCACGCAATAAGGACATAAAGAACTACAGGTTACATCATTCAAGAAAATGCTCTCGAGAATCGAATATGAGAGACATTTTCTATAGGCTCTTAGTATCATCAGATCCATTTCTCTCAAGCATCAGGAAATTGCCCCAGAGACCGGCGAAATCTTTACATAAAGAAGCTATAGAAATGTTAAAACAACCTGAAGTCACCAGACAAGAGATAAGGAACGATTCCGATTTGGATACAAGTGGGTCAACATCAGAATCCGAATCGAATGATTCCAACATTGAAGATGACATACAAGATTTTTGTTACTAGAAGTAAATAACAGATATTTGATTTATTGCAAATTTTGTACTCAAGAAATTGTTCAAAAATAAAAACATGGCTCACGAGATTTTCTACTCATTTAAACCTAAAAATATTATGAACCAGTTTTTATTAAAAAATATTTAAAAATTGAAAATTTTTGTGGAATCGTCTATATATCGCGTCTGCTATTTTGAAAATTAACATTCCTATAACAAATTCGTAATCAGCGATCCCAAAAACCCTTAAGAAATATGATTGGGTATTTTTTACTGAATTATTTGACTAATTGGTTGAATTATGTCCGCCATTTTGGGTCCGCCATTTTGAAAATCGTAATTCTGATAACAGATTCGTATTCAGCGACCCCGAAAACCCCCGAGAAGAGAATTAGAGATCATTTTGGACACTTTCCGAATTTTGGCCAGCTTTTTGGGATTCTGCCCCACTGTGCAACGCCGCGGTCGTTGTCCCAGCTGTTACCCGGTCGTGTCACATCTGAAAAAAAATCAGCTCATTCATAAGTAGTGTCGCTACAATGTAGCGTAGCGGTTTTATTTTTTGACCATTAAAAAAATTATGGTGAGACATAATTTCGGTGAAAAATACAATTTTTTTTCTTCGGCTCACCATAATTTGTTTAATGATCGAAAAAAAACCGCTACGCTACATTGTAGCGACACTACTTACGAAAGAGCTGATTTTTTTCAGATGTGACATGACCGGGTAACAGCTGGGACAGCGACCGCGCGTATCGTTCGGAGGGCCTCCGCGGCAATGTGCATAACGGCGCCATTTTTTAATATTTTGAACGGAAATTTATTAACGTTATTCTTAAAGCCCTTTCTGACGTTGTGTAAAAAAATAAAAATATTCCGGCACATACTTTCGAGTTTATTATTATTGTTTAAATATACCCATTTTTCGATCGGCCAAGGTGGCCAGACACCTTAACATTTCATAAGGATCGGTTCAGTAGTTTCGAAGATTTTATCAACAAGCCGTCGAAAAATTTTGTTTCGAGAAAAACACGTTTAAAGTTTGTTTGGGTTACATAAATACATTAAAATTTTTTTTTAATGTATTCCGAAATTGTATTTATTAAGTGGAACAACTTTTATATCAATATCTATAATATAAAACTATTTTTGAAAATCATGAAAATAGCCTTGTGTTAGCGTCTAAAATGAGAAGACCCCTCAAGTTTTTAGGCTAAACGCCATTTCTGAGTTGTCAAAACGAATAGTTTGAGTTTTGAGCAAATCATTCAAGCGACTTATATTGACAACTCAATAGTGGAAAAATTGTAAAATCAGCAGATTCGATTGCGTTTGGTAAGTTGTAGCCCAAAAATGGATATACTACTAAATAACGAATATTTGCTTGATACCTTTGAAGAAATACTGCCGGCACTACTTTCAAAGCGAAGGGCAAAATACTTTTTGCCTAATTTTCTGGTGGGGAACGTTTATGAGAATTGAAAGCTTTTTCCGATTACATAGAATAAAAAAACCGAAAAGTACTTCAAAATAATTCCTGGCTTAGGTAACACTAGAATTCGGCGCGTGTCTCGAACGTTCTACAGATCTCAATGGCTCCTACTTTACCAACGCCGTTGGAGTGCTCACGCGATTTTCCCATTGTTCTTAGAAATAGCGAGTAGCTCGTCAGAACATTGTGCGACAAGAGCTATAAAATTAATGTATACAAAATGACCTTTCCGGGTAAAACATTTTGCGAATTCAAACGTTTAAACCGAAGTAATTCTTGCCTTATTTATTTGGTCTTCGATCATATTCTACAATTGATTTATATTTTTCAAACTATTTTTCTCTTTATTTTCCTTGTAGGCCTGCAACTGTCTGGGCATCAGTAAGGAATGCGACTACTTTGGTCTCAAATATCAAAATGCAAAAGGCGAAGAACTCTGGCTGAATCTAAGGAATCCGATTGATCGACAGACTGGCGGGGGTGTAGCACCCCTCAGATTTGCGCTGAGGGTCAAGTTTTGGGTGCCACCACATCTGTTGCTACAAGAAGCTACCAGGTAAATAATCAATGCGCAAATTGACATCCTTCCTCATTCGCAACCAACCAAAAACCACAAACAGCTATATACTTAAAGTACTAAGGAAACTGACGTCTGGTCGCCTATACTTTATAAAAAAGTTCCTAAATTTTTGTTTAAAGCGGTCCCGTTGAGGTCCGCGAATATTTCGTAGCATACTGAGAAAACAGTTTATTTACAGTAAAGAAATATATTTAGTTGGCACTTTTATTCAAATATTCATTAACTGTTACAACATTTGTTGGCCGTTAGGAAATATTCGTGTTCTCGTGACAATGTTTTATAGCCATAGTATGTCTTTGAAAAGAATGATTTATGTGATCACTTTTATTTCTCTTAACTCAGTAGATGTTTATGGTCATCGAATAACGAGTGGAAATTGTGATATGATAATACAGTTCAAAGGAGTAGAGCTTAGTTGACAATTAATATATTTAGATTTGGAGTCGTCGACGTATAGTTGCCGCGACTATCCTGTGTTCAATGCAAATGAACATGTCACAACAATTAACTGATCTTCATTCAAAATGACTATCTCGGCCGCATTTCAGCCAAGAGTTACGCAGTTGACGCCACAACTTCTCTATTTAACGCAAATAAGGATTTATTAACTATTAAACAATCGGTATGTAAGATGTTGGCCCAGTAGTTTTTTGAGATAACAGTCGTACACTTATTACTAAATGAATATTTGGCAATGATTAAAGAAACTTCGGTTCAATCAAATATAGTCCTGTCAAAAGTTAGCAAATAACTGTTAAAAAATCGACGACTCGTCTCAAATCGTGGTTTGTTAATAGTTAACAAATCTATACTTGAGATAAGTATCGTAGATTTGGCAAGACCATTTACTTTGTACGCTACCATGGCCCTTTGTCGCACAAGCTCGTTCCTGCGCCGACGCGACGTAGATGCGATCAAGGTACACTGGAGACTGTGCGTGACTGCATGTCCACTTACCTAGAGGATATCAGCTTGTGACCGTGAAAACGTAAATTTATTTTCTGCGCCGCGCCGATGGCATGAATTAACGATTTGCTTGTTTTGTGGGACCTACCAAATATTTAGCAAACTTTCAAAAGTATATATAGAGAATATTAAATAATGCATTAGAGCAAGGGTGGCCAAGACGTCGATCGTGAGACCGGTCGACCACCTATTTTCTATAAGAGTTGTTCCTTGCTCTACGACGTATTGATGCTACCATCATTGTTGTCCTCCGATTCACGGACTTGCTACTTGTAGAGGACTAATCGTTGTCCAACAATTTGTCCTCTACAACACTCAGAAAAAAGATTTATTATTTTGTAATGAATTGGCACATTAGAACATAATTTATTAGAAATTAATGAATGTTTGGTCGATGGAGACATTTTTTATGTGATTGTAACTACAGCATTTATTCGGCGTCACTAAATATGTTTTTTTGCATACCGATTTTTCACATCAAAGAAAGGCCATATTCAAAATAGAACATTTGAATAAATATTTCTTCAAATCAAATAAATACTACTTCCCAATCACGAAAACCTCTTATTTCGCGATTATGATACTAATGCGGGCATGCGCACTTTGCCCTTCAACGCGGCGGGCCCGACAGCAGCCCGTTCGTCAGATGTAGGTTACGCAAACGCTTACCGTGTAGTTTCTTCCTATGCCAATGCTTTTGGCACAAGTGTCGGTGTTGCGTTTCGGAAGTGAGAAACTCGAAAGTGAGGAATAAGTTAAGTGTAAGTAAGAATATAAAGTGAGAAAAAAACGTTCAAGTGAGAAAATAATGACGGACGAAATGACACAATTCCTCGAAAAAAAACCATCTGGAGGATTATGAAGAATCCTATTAGATGTTAAGAAAAACTCTATTTGTCGGATATAAAACACCAATTTCTTCTAACTTATATATCCTCTTAGATGTTAAGAAAAATTCTTAGTCAATCTTAAACATAAACATAAATAACTAATTTTCTTAGCTGTTGATAAAATTAGTTATTTAAGTTTATGTTTAAGATTTACTAAGAATTTTTCTTAAATAAATCTTTTTTCTGAGTGAAGTAGCAAGAAACAACTCCAATTTTTCATGAGAGTTGTTCCTCGTATACTTGCCCACTAGCACTATAGTGCTACATTGATTCAACTGAACATTAATATGCCGACAATCAATGAATTACTTTATCCAAATATTCATTTGGTAACTATACACGAATCTTGATTTGTGCGAATATAGAATATCGTTCACTCAACTATCCTTTACATCTGGGACAACTTTTCCCCTGTCTATCTTATTGAATAAACGCCTCAGTTATAGGAAACAAGTATTTATAGTGTATTTATACAAAGAATTGGGTTAGACCACCTGTATATCTATTGGCTGTTAAGAACGGGTATGTTCCATTATAGTACCCATTTCTTAACTATTACCAAATCTTTATTTGTGACAATTCAGAGGCTTGAATGAATGATTCATTGACTGTAAGAAGATACTTATTTCGCCATATCCAACTTTATCATTTGTTAATAGTTAACAAATCCTGGTACATAGAAATATATTGTCTTCTCACAAGGAAACGTTGCGAGGTCGATGTCTCCGATTCCGATGAAATTTGGCATGCTTGTAGAATGGGTAAAAATAGGCGACACGTATTTTTTTATATCGGCGGAACCCGATTTTTAAGGGTTCAAAAGCACCCTCGCAAATTGGGGTGTTTTTCATTTTTCGTCGATAACGTTTTAACGGTACGAGATATGGAAATACTTCCAATTGCAACAATGTTTGGTAATTATTCGGGAAATGACCCCCACCCGAGAGGAGGATGGGAGGTGGGGGGGTTTATAGATTTTGACCCCCTGAACGCGATGGTGGAGAGAAATCGCGGCGGTCACCTCCCTATAAAAAGTTATGGGGTTTTGAAAAATAAAACACACACACACACGCACGCACGCACGCACGCACACACACACACACACACACAAATTGAAAAAGTAAGTAATAAATTTTGAACTTCAACACCCCATAACTTTTTATAGGGAGGTGACCGCTGCGATTTCTCTCCACCATCGTGTTTAGGGGGTCAAAATCTATAAATCGACCCACCTCCCACTCCCCTCCCTGGTGGGGGTCACTTTCCGAATAATTACCCAATGTTTATTTTTTCGTGTACTATACATTGGAGATGAGAACGATGCAGACAGCAACAAATTTCATATAGTTTATTGCAAAAATGCAATTTTTTCAACCGTATCTCCGAGAATTTTTGATCGATTGGGATGTAAATTTACATACATGTAGAGAATGGAAGAGTGCGGATACGGATTTTTTCTTTTTCCGATATCTCACAATTAAGGGGTTGAAACTGCCCGTCGAATTTTTTGGCGAGAGCATCGTATAATCAGCTAGCCTTTTGGCATTTCGGTCTAAATTCACGTCAATATATGTTCGTGTTATGACGCAATTGCATATTTGTAACATTCCAGCCGCCCCCCCTCCCAACGGTCCCCCTCTCGAAAGGCAAACGTTCAAAGTTCTTACCGTGCGGCATGGACGAAAATTTGTAGAAATAAAAATGGGTTACAAAGAAAGTACAATCGGTCAAAATAGTCGATACACATTTCCTCGTTTTCGAAATAAAAATAGAGTTCGAAGGGAAAAAATTTTGTATTCTTCGACTACTAGACGTTCATGATGATAATGATGAGTACAGCAACAAATGGCGTGTTGTCTATTGCAATAATTCGTGGATTACTTGTGAAAAATCACGCTCCAGTGTCCCACTCATATGGGCAGAGGCAAGGCCCGCAATCACGGAATGACTTCGTGCTTCGGAAAGCAACTGGACTACAATTGTATATTTACGAAGAAATTCCACTCCGCTCACCGTATTGAAGGCATTATCTGCAGATATTACAGCGTTTTTGGGTTGCCGCTGCAACTCATGAACAGAATGATGCAAACATTTTTATCAGCTTATAACGCAGCATAATTTAATCTTTATCTTTAACTTCAATTTCACAAACAGCAGAACCAATGAACGAAAGAAATAAATCTTCGCAAAGAGCGACTACGGTGCAAAGAACGGCTCTCATGATAACCTTGAAATCGCCTTATTAAAGATTGATAGCAGTTCTGGTAATAGCGTGTGTCGTCGTTATTTTTTTCGTGTGTATTTATCAATTGGGTTTCAAGTCATATAAATTCACGAACGATCATTATTGCTGCAGTTACGACGGAGAAGCCAGCCATACATTTTGAGTTCGAAATACAAATAAAAATGTACATTAATCCGGTGAATGTTATTCATCTTCTATCCATTGTGATAAGTGCTATGAATTTGCCTCGCACTTCAATCACCGAACAGGAAAAACAGTTCAGTAAGGATCTAGAAAACATGATCATTGAAGCGCTGGATCAATCTATAAAAAAGGAAGTCGAAACTGGTTTGGATTTTCTGTCACCAAATGAAATTCATGAAGCAGCCGCGATAGAAGATGACAGTGAAGGAGATTGGTACGGACAACGATACCTAGATCAAAAAATTGATGAAAATGTACGTACCCAAGATATAGAAGAATTGAGTTACGAATACAAGACAGGAGCTGTAGATTACTGGAGATCCGGGGCAAATGGGAATAGAAAGTTATCATCTGTTCATACGAAATTCAAAAAGGTGAAATCAGAGCCGCAGTTGCGCCGGTGGGCCCATAGTATAAATAAGGGTGGCACCTACAAAGAAAAGTTAACAAAGATAGCTCACTACACGTTAAACAATTTTAATGATGCTTTGGACAAAAGGCTGCCTGTCCATGATATAGATATTCGACGATGGGCCTTACGTGCACGAGAAATTGTAGAAATACCAGCCGTAAATTTCCGAGCATCCGCTTCTTGGCTAAGGACATTCAAAAACCAACGTGAAATTGTGTTACGGAAGATTACTAAATATGTAACAAAACAACAATTATTAAACGCTGATACACTTGAAAACAAAACTATCGAATTTATAGAAATGGTGAAAGTCAGCATAGCCACCGTTGGGGCTGAAAACACATTTAGTTCTGATCAGAGTGGATTTAATTTAGAGCTACATACAGGCCGCATCTTGGCGAAAGAAGAGCAGAAATCCGTTGAGACAGTCGTGCAATCGAAAACATCAACAACACACAGTTATACTATACAGCCTTTGGTTTCTGCGGGTGGCGAGCTTTTGGCACCTATGTTGATCGTTTTAAACGAACCTACTGGCAAATTTGGTCCTCGAGTGGAACAAACTATGTTCAGAGCCGAAAATATATTTCTTTTGGCTTCGAAATCTGGAAAATTGACGACTAATCATTTCAAGCGATGGTTCCAAGAAGTATATATTCCCAATACGGGTCCAAAATCGGTAATACTTCTGGATTCGTGGAGCGGTCAATGTCCAACTGCATTTAAAGCAATGGATATGCAATGCAAAGATATTAAAGTTTTAACCATTCCAGCAGGTAAATATACTGGACCAGTTTCATTAGTTCTGTAGACAATTAGGCCATATGATAAATAGTAATTCCTGCAGGTACGGCTGGAATGATACCGCCCCTTTGATGTTTATGGCTTCCGTGTATGGAAAAACTTCGTCAAACACTTTTTTGGCGCAGTAATATTATACAATTGCGACGTCAATCTGCATTTGAGAGACAATATTGTTAAATTACAATCTCTTGCACTCAACCAGTTTTCTTCTCCACGGTTTACAAACCTTTTCAAATATGCGTGGTACAAAAGCGGGTACGAAGAAGAAAGACCACCAAACTTCGAAAATCCGGTAGAATTTTGCTTTTCACAAAATGTACCGACATGCAATATATGCGGCGAAGTAGCTATTATCACTTGTGCGTGGTGTAAGAAATCTCTTTGTTGCAAAAACCCTTTTATCATGACTATCATTATTGTAATAAGTATAATCCATAAAAAACAGAGTTGAAACGTTTCCTAAATGAGTAAGCGTGAGAACACTTTTCCGTTCGTGTTGTAATCTTCAAAGGCAGTACGTGGCGGGGGAGAATTTCTTTCGTAAATATAAAATTGTATTCCAGTTGCTTCCCGAAGCACGAAGTCAGTCCATGATTGCGATCCTTGCCTCTGCCCATATTAGTGGAAAACTGAAGAGTGATTTTTCACAAGTAATTTACGAATTATTGCAATAAACAACACGCAATTTATTGCTGTACCCATCATTATCATCATGAATGTCTAGTAGTCGAAGAATTACAACATTTTTTCCTTTCGATCTTTATTTTTATTTCGGCCCGTTCACGAGCTATAGAAAGAACGAAGTTTTTAAGGGTGCGTTGACCCCTTAAGAGTGTCGTTCCGCCAAAACGAGAAAATGTGTATCGACTATTTTGCCTGATTGTACTCTCTTTGTCACCCATCTTTATTTCTACAAATTTTCGTCCATGCCGCACGGTAAGAACTTTGAACGTTTGCCTTTCGAGAGGGGGACCGTTAGAGGGCATCCATTAATTACGTGAGGTGATTTTGGCGATATTTCGACCCCCCTCTCCCCCTGGTGAGATGTCGTGAGATTTTGCTCGACCCCTCCCCCCTCCCCTAATCTCACGTCAGATTTTTCAAAATGCATACGTTCACGGAAAATAAATTGTAGCAGAAGTAACTGCGGTTGTAGTACCATTTACTCCACCATGTAAAGTAGTAGGGAGATTTTCCCTACGTGATAAAAATTATGTGATTACTAAAATTACTAAAATTACTAAAATTACTAAAATTACTAAAATTACTAAAATTACGGGATATTTGCCGAAGCCCCCTTCTCCCCCACGTGAGATTGGGTGAGATTTCGCTTGACCCCCTCCCCCCCTAAACGCCTCACGTAATTAATGCATGCCCCCTTGGGGGGGGGGGGGGGGGGGTTGGAATGTTACAAATATGCAATTGTGTCATAACACGAACATATATTGACGTGAATTTAGACCGAAATGCTAGAAGGCTAGCTGATGCTCTCGGCAAAAAAATCGACGGGCAGTTTCAACCCTTTAATTGTGAGATATTGGAAAAAGAAAACATCCGTATCCGCAATTTTCCATTCTCTACATGTATGCAAATTTACATCCCAATCGATTAAAAATTCTCGGAGATACGGTTGAAAAAATTGCATTTTTGCAATAAACAATATGAAATGTGTTGCTATCTGCATCGTTCTAATCTCCAATGTACAGTACACGGAAAAATAAACATTGTTGCAATTTAAAGTTTTTTCATATCTTGTACCGGTAAAACGTTATCGACGAAAAACGACAAACAGCCCAATTTTCGAGGGTGCATTTCAACCCTTAAAAATCGGGTTCCGCCGATATAAAAAAATACCTGTCGTCTATTTTTGCCCATTCTACAAGCATGCCAAATTTCATCGAAATCGGAGACATCGACCTCGCAACGTTTCCGTGTCAGTGCAGAAAAAAGTCCACTTACATTAAACTGTTTTTCCACTGGGTGAGATTCGTTTAATTATTACCCAAGTTGATACAACTTTCCTCACGTAATCGACACTCGTCTGGTCTCCCTTGCAATTATCCATAAACTTCTTGTGAACCAAATAAAAAAACATTTGTGTTTTGAGGTGCGCATATCATGAATATATGTAGGTATACATGATTTAGCGTCAATCCTGCAGGATTGCTGTAACCCTTCAGTTATACACTTACTCAGCAAGACGTTGCATAATTTCTGGCTGGGTGAGTCTTTGTTCATCACCGGGCGTATGTATACTTAAGGCGATGTGCCACATGCCTCCGACTGCTTCGAAATTTTGAAAAAAGAATTCTCCCAAACGGAACAACCGATTGGAATGAAATTTGTTGTGTGCATGCAGGACACTTGCTCCGAGGGGATGATGCCCTCCGTTATCCAAAATTTCCAAAAAAAAATTACAGTTTGTGGTTACCCTGCGAAAAATGGTGAATTATTAACCTATGCATCGCATTTTCGGTGATTTTCTGAGCGTCATCCTCCGGACCGTAAAAAAGCACACATTTTAAGCTTTGTTTCACCTGTTTTTATGAACACATGGCGGAGAAAAAGCATATTGAAATTTTGACATAAATGTAGCAAAAATGCATCGACTAAGCTCAAAATATCAGTTACCGGAGCGAGCGTTCAGTTCATCCGTTTTCTCACTAGCGGCGCGCAGCTCACTTCGCCCTTTTTTACCGACCGCGCTCGCCTCCTTCCGGAACAATTTATTTTTGACAGGTCGAAAGCCTGAGCTATAACCTCGCACATTCGTTCGAAATATATTTCAAACGATGTGTAATAGTGTGTGATAGAGTGAAGTTTGTTTTCGTTGCGTTTTGGTGAGTTTTCTTTTGACGTGAAAAACGAAACGAGCCCAGTGGTCGAGGACGTCGCCTCAGCTCGCCGGCACACCACCGCCGAGAAATCCCGACAAAGAAGTAATCGACGAGAAAACCGGCGCGGCCGATTACACGAAGAAGATCGAGGAACATAGTGACAGCGAGAAGCCGAACGAGAAAACACCGGAAGTCAAGGTACGTACGTGCTATAACCTCATAACTTCAATTTACGTACTTTGTTATTTGCTCTTACTCCCTCGCATTGCTTTCCCGCTCGCTGATGTGTCAAACAGCCAAGGGCTGCGATGCAAGAAAACTTCCATCTCCGATGAAAGAGATAGTACCCTACGGTGTACCTGTATGGTGGTAGTACATGCTACACGCAAATGTTCGTGTTACTAGTATGGTACCGGGACGCTGTGCAATAGTAAGATATACCGGTTCCGTATCCTTACTATACTAATGCCAGTACCGATACGGTACGCACACACGTGGTAGGTACGGTACTTGGGCTATCATGTAGGAACCAGAACTAAAATAGCGTCGAATTTACCATCTAGATGGACCATCGGATTTATCCAGTGCAGCAAGTACGTATTGCCGAGGATAAGAAACCGCGTCAATCGTCGCAGCCACAATATATAGTCCCGGTGTCGAGAGGATATCACCGCTGTCTCCAATCTCTCTGAGAGCACCAGCGAGGCTGACCTCAAGGAACAATATCTTGCCATGGATCGCACCACCAATCTGTGCAAGGCCTTTCGCTTACGTATGTACGTTTCAAAACAAAGGGCGAGGACGCTAGGGCCTTCTTGCGTTGCAATGGTTACGGCTACCATCATCTCATACTCAGAGTCGATGGGTCCAAACCTTCAGCCCAACAGAATTGAATGCTCAATGATTGAACGTGTTAAGGTAGAACGAGCATGCGCTCTTGATTTTTATATATTTCGTTCGAATTTTAACCAGACATTGTTCGTATAATTATGCTTGTTTCAGTGAAATTTCAGAACAGTCGACTATTTAGATTCGGAGATAATGGGTTTTGAAATTGCAACTTTTAACACTGCAGGGTCTGCATTGAAATTTAGACAGAGTAATTTTTTGTAACAAATATTTGTCCTCTATAAAAAGACACAAGGCAATAACATAAGCAATATAAAATATTAATGTTTATAATGCAAATATTTCTTTTTACGTTAAAAGTTTTCTACTTTAGGAACACGATAATTATCTTTTTTCTCGACATATTGAACAATACTGTTCTACGGTGTTGCATAATGTCTTCTTATCGTAGGGGACAAATATTTTTTACCGAGAGTTATTCTGTCGTTACTGAACGTCTTTAACAAAACTGAATAGCAAAGATAATCCAAACTTTTTTCACTCGTTCCCTAACTAGTTTGCTATCTAATCATAATTTTTTTTCAAAATGAATAACCCAATAGAATGGTACGCCGAATTATGTGACCTGACTTTCGGCCAATGCGGACCCTGCAGTGTTAAAAGTTGCTATTGAAAAATCCATTATCTCCCAATCTAAATAGTCAACTGTTCTGAAATTTCACTCAAACTTGCATAATAATATGAACAATGTCTGGTTAAAATTTGGACAAAATCGATAGAAATCAAGAAATCGATAGAAATGAAGATAGAAGTCAAGATAGAAATCAAGAAGAAATCAAATCGATAGAAATCAAGAGCGCACGCTCGTTTTACCATAAGGGCTTACACCACTGTAAACGGCCAAAATTGAGTGATAGTTCGCGATTTTTTTGTAGGACAAATGAGAGACTTAATATTCAAGGATGTTATTAGTCATATCTTCAAGTGACCGAAATGGAATTTATATTATAAAATTATGCCAAAAGGTGACGCTGGAGCCATTCTGGTGAGGCATGTTGAATTTGCGACGCTCTGTGGCACACAGTATAGCTGATGCAAATTTGATTTTACAGGGTGTCTACCGACCTGAAAAGTCACGAAAAATCTTAAATGTCATAAAATTACACTCGACCCTGAAAAAGTCATGAAATGTCATGAAAATTACCAGTCTACCTGAATTATTATACCTTACTAAATTATCGTTGAGTCTATATCCAATATGAACTAACTTTGTGGTACTTGTCGATAGAGAAACGAATATCCCATCGATAGAAAATAAAATAGAAGAAAATAAAAGAAGATGATGCGTTATCTCAACATATATTAGTTTTTCTTTGTTATTCGTGTAAAGCGACTAGATGATATTACTCAAAATTCCTAAATGTACGTAATATTTTTCTAGATGCTCCCAAAATATATTTCTTTACAGCAATCTTGAAATTATGTTTGTCTCACATTTTTTACTACATATGGAATTGTACAGTTTGGTGACTTTTCGTTTATTCCGTATACATTTTATTGGCATACAACACACATCTGGTGGAAAGAGCAAAATAAAAATATAAAAATTTAGAAAATCGGTTGCACTGTAGAATCATTAAGTATACTTCTATGCCAGAAAGTCATACTAAGAGTCATGAAAAAATCCCCATTCTTTGCATTAAAAATCCTTAAATGTCATGCAATTTCAGTTCTGGTCAAAATTAGACACCCTGTTTTAGAATAAAATAAAAAAATTTCTATCAATTTACACGAGTATAGCGAGAGAAATACGTGGAGGATTGTGAAAATATTAATTTTTGAGTAATTGGGGAGCATTAAACCAAAAACTTGATTTTCGACAGAAAAAAAGGATAATCATTTGGTAAATTACTAATGTTATAACTAACTCATAGAAAGTCCTGTGCGTATTTCTCTTTGGAATATTATTTTACACGTGTACTCAAAAATTGGAGTGAAAATAATGAAAATTTTTGGTGTTATGCGGCGTGCCATTTTGAAAAATTGTGTTTCGAGATAAACCAGCGTAACGCAGAGTTTCTTCTCCGTTCCCTGGTGGACTATGGACAAAATATTTTCGATGAAACTTTTCGAGGAGAATAAGCCACTGTCCGGGCTGAATCTCCGTCTGATGACATCAGCACCGTACCCATACCTTCGTGAAGCGAGCGGTGGACAGAGTGTATATGAATCGTGGTCGAGGTATTTGTTTAAATTTATTCAAACAGGCGGTAAGATGTCACCACCTTTCCACAGGGCAAGTCTTTAGCAACTCGGCAAGCCTAAAGTTGAATTGTCGTAAAAAATTATTGAAAACTTTCTATTTTGAGAAGGTCAGCATTATATTTCAAATTCGTTCAGGTCAAAATGACGCAGTGTGTCAAGGAAGGAGAACACCACCGTCACTGCCCATTTTCGACCGTTTTTTTAGATAAAAAAAAAAGAAACCGATAAAATACATGGTCAAAAGAACTTTTAGGCTTTATCAAGTATATATTGAAGTATGTAAAAAGAGTTTATTTGTCAAAAGAATAGAAAATCGCGGTGTACGAGTTGCTATAGCACTACTGGTTTTCAGTCAACCCTCTCCATAGTGTTGAAGTTTGCATCGTTGGAACGCAATGAAATCTCTTGCTTACATTTTATTTTTTATATTTTCATTGTTATAGAAAATCTTTTTTTTTAAGATTTATATTGTAGATCGCTTAATAAACATTTTAAAAAATAGTTAGATGATTTTTGTGAGTAAGATTTGCAAAAATAAATTAAAGGAATTCACGAATATTAATTTTCGTTGCGTTCCAACGATTCAAACTTCAACCTCATACTCTCTCCGCGGAACGCAGTAGAACTATCGTAAATTTAATCCTGGAACTAAGAGCGAAATATTTTTGTTAATTATGTTAGTTTTAGAAGTCAGGTGCGGGGAGAAATTTCAAAATAATCATAAAAAAATTGTAACGAGTTTGAAAAAAAGTTCGTGTTTTCGACCATAATTTTTATATACTACTCCAAATAATTAAAGGAACAGAAAATGTCTTCATTTTTTGGAGTGTTTTTTGAAGCGCTGTATTTATGTGAAAGATGGTCGCATCGAGATAAAAAAGCCTTCGAAGCTTCAAGTTTCTAGTTTCGCGATTTTTTGGCAATTTTTTTTGTGAGCTGTGGTTTTCTCTCTATCATAAGAATAGCGGAGGAAAAAAATTGCCAAATTTATTTGTTTTTTTTCAAGGTTTCAGGGGCTAGTTAAGTTTTTTTCCACGTAACTCAATGTATAGGTCCGTTAGTTTGTTCATTCAGCTTTAATTTGGATTTTTTGTCTCTCTACGTTAATTTTTTTGCTGAGATATCCTACTTTAAATGAGAAAAGATCCTTTTGTCTTTGTTCATCGATATCTCAGCAACCAATGATTGCAACGGAAATTAAATAGCAACTTTGAAAACTTGAATAAATTTCTTACCAGCCCCTTTCGTTGATCTTTCAGAAAAACATTTTTTCACCCTTAACATTAATTTGAAAAAAGGACAAAAAGTGACTTTTTATAGTTTGTCAGTAAATCTACTACTACCTTACAAATATTGATGGAAACACTAATGTTGCCGCGTTTTTTTTTTCAAGCGTAATATAGCCCCAATAGCCCTGTTAATTTTCAAATTGATCCATCGAACCGTTTTTCCGGACTCATTGATCAATGTTCTACAGAACAATAAAAGGCACAAGTGTATTGTTTCTAAACACCGTGTAATCATCATCAAAATGGAAAGACCAATTTTCTTCGACTCTTTTCACAAATTTGCACTAGTTTCTTGTAAAATTTAAGGTATTCCTTTCACGAACCCAAATATTTTACACTTGATTGATTTTCGTCTATAATCAAGTAAAAATGCATCCTAGTATACTGGTAAAATTTCAAGCCAAGTTACCGAACCTTCAACGAAAAATTACGGCCCTAAAAATCGTCACATTTATACGGCGCTTTATGGACATGTCACGCTGGCCACATTTCTATCTAATAATTTATACACTAAATAACTTTAGATGCCTGGTATAAACTGCTCACAGGTGTGAAAAAATCTAAAGATTCCGTAACGACAATCTAAAGATTCCGTAAAAACAGAGGGTCACCGAACGTTTAAAGAAAATAATAATGTTAAAACTTGGAAAAATGTGACTAAGAGATAAATTTTCGTAGCCGTGACGTTTCAAATAAATGTAAAAATGTCTCAATCTACTAAATTTGCACGAAATTTTTTATTCTAGTTTATCGTTGTGTATAATAATCCATTCTAACTTATTTTTTTATTAAGCGCAATTGTAATTTTCCGACGATTCAGAAGGCCCTGCTTATGCCCCCACAAAATACGGCCCTCCGCGAAAGGAATACCTTAAGAAAAAAAATTCAAAAAATCTCAATTTTTTAACTATATTGCTTTTAACTTTGTAAAACATTTCAGGAAACAATACTGACTCATTTTTTACCCGATTCGGCCTTTGCGCACTATATTTTCGCTCATGTTTAACTTCATTAATTAAAAGTTGATGACCCCAAACTGTATTCAATAGTCGATCTGAGAACATTTATGCGATCAACTCTTGATATTTTCTACGAAGGTTATTAGGGTTCCAGAAAACAGTTTTTTTTTTCAAAGTAGGCATGAACAAAAATTGAAAAACGTTACAGTTTACAAAAACTTTAGATTAATTTATTTACCGAAACGGAGAAAAAAATTACCAAAAAAATATTAGTTAAAAAAATGTTAATTGGTTTTTTCTTTAAAAAAAAGATCAGTTTTGGAAGAATTTTTTTTTGTAACCCTAATAACCGACGCAGAAAATATCGAGAATTAATTTCATACAAGTTCTCAGATCGACTAGTGAATACAGCTTGGGGGTTTCAACTTTTAATTAATGCAATTAAAGATTAGTGAAATTATGGTGCGCAAAGGTCGAATCGTGTAAAAATGAGTCAGTCTTGTTTCCTGAAATGTTTGACAAATTTGAAGAAAAAAAAATTGAAATTATTTAAGTTTCCAAGGATTTTTGTAAAGTGCTCCCAACAAAACGATTTTTCGAAAATTTTACACCGATGACCTCTAAACAATTTGCGATTGTAAAACTTTACCGCTCTCCTGTAGTGCGAGACTTCTCCGATCGTCATTGCTAGAAAATTCGATCTTTGGAGAAACCTGCTGAAGATGAATTCCGGCAGAGAGAAAAAATGCTAAAAGATTTTTTTTAGCATAATTAGAAATAATTTAGTAATAATAAAATGTTACCACCCTTTCGCAGAGTGAGTTGATCTCGTTCGCTCGCGAATTTGGTCGGCCGCAGACAACCTGCCGAAGATAAGCCATGGCAGAGAAAAAAATGCCGATCGCAATTGTTTAAACAAAGAGCATTGTAACATTTTTTAAGTTTCCAAGGATTTTTGAAAAGTGCTTCCAACAAAACGATTTTACGAAAATTTTACACCGATGACCTCTAAACAATTTGCGATTGTAAAATTTTACCGCTCTTTTGTTGAGCGAGACTTCTCCGATCGTCATCGCTAGAAAATTCGATCTTTGGAGAAACCTGCCGAAGATGAATTCCGGCAGAGAAAAAAAATACTAAACGATTTTTTTAAAGCATAATTAGAAATAATTTAGTAATAATAAAATTTTACCACTCTTTCGCAGCGTGAGACCCGGTCGATCTCGTTCGCTCGCGAATTTGGTCGGCCGCAGACAAGCTGCCGAAGATAAGCCATGGCGGAGAAAAAAATGCCGATCCCAATTGTTTAAACAAAGAGCATCGTAACATTTTTCAAGTTTCCAAGGATTTTTTAAAAAAGCTTCCAACAAAACGATTTTTCGAAAATTTCACACCGATGACCTCTAAACAATTCGCGATAGTAAGATTTTACCGCTCTTCTGTAGAGCGAGACTTCTCCGATCGTCATTGCTAAAAAAATCGATCTTTGGAGAAACCTGCCGAATATGAATTCCGGCAGAGAAAAAAAATGCTAAACGTATTTTTTTGCAGCAATAATAAAATTTTACCACTCTTTCGCAGAGTGAGACCCGGTCGATCTCGTTCGGTCGCGAATTTGGTCGGCCGCAGACAACCTGCCGAAGATAAGCCATGGCAGAGAAAAAAATGCCGATCGTAATTGTTTAAACAAAGAGCATTGTAAAATTTTACAACTCTTTTGTAGAGTGAGTCTCGAGCGATCTCGGTCGAGACTCGAGATATTAGCAGAGATTGAATTCGTCGACGATGAGCGACATCGAGATGCCAAATAGTCTTTGAGCTTAGTTGTTTAAATTAATTAAAAAAGAATGGTAAAACGCTAGCACCCTTCCACCATACGAGTCTCTAGCAAACCCCGTTTGCTAGAAAGTTCAACCATAAACAAATTTCCACCGATAACCGCCGTCGACAAAAAAATCGATTCGAGGGCATTTGTTTATACAATGCGCGATCGCAAAATTTCACCGCTCTTCCGTAGAGCGAGGCTAGCGATCTTGATTGTTCGAGAAGCTGACCAGCAAAAATGCTGCCAAATATGAACCCTGGCAGAGATAAAAATGCTGAACGCATTTATTTAAATAATGAGCATTGTAAAATTTTACCACTCTTTTGTAGAGTGAGTCTCGAGCAATTTCGGTCGCTCAAAATTTTGGCAGGGATCGATATCGTTAACGATAAGCAGCATCGATGTTACAAATTGTGCTCGAGCTTATTTGTTTAAATGATATAAATAAGTATGGGAAAATGCCTGAGTCTTTTGGTTGTGGCCGTCGTCGAAAAAAAATCGATTCGATGGCTGCATATACAAAGTAAAATGCAACAAAGTTTCACCGCTCTCCTGCCGAGCGAGCGCATGCTTCCAATACAAGCGTACCATGGTCGCTACGCATAGTTGTATGAATTGTGTGATGCACACATAGACGTAAGGTGCTTGCATACGACCGAACGGCGTGCGAGAATGCATTCGTTCTTTCTCCACGCGGTTGCCACGGCGTAGCAAACACACACACATACGCGCGCTCAGCGATCGCCGTCTATTTGGCTTCGACTCTTCGGCTCAGTGCGAACGATCGAGACCGAATTCGCGATCGCTGCGCTGTCCGTCGGTAGCGACTCATAGCTAAAAACTACGAGATCTGCGCTACCGACGTAACGAGAGGCCACGTCGAAATTTTCTGGCGTGTGTCACATGGCCTTAAGGTTAGAGCACCTCAGGGCGCGGTAGCGACGGTATAAAGTGAGCCACTCCGTTTCCTGCCATCGTACCGCCAATTGAGCATTTTTCACTGCGATAACCCCCGAAGACCTCAGAGAACGGTAAAAATTATAATAAAGCCTTCTCCTGTCGAGTTCCGTAATTATGCACGTAATTATGTATTGTAACGGGTCACCCCTAATTACATTAAATTTATTTGGATTCGGGACTCGACTAGGGAGCACATTAATTGAGACCTTTTTTATCGCATACAAGAAATCATATTTTTATTATAATTTCTATTTCTTGATTCGTGTACATCCATATCTGTCTGTGTATTTGTGTGGATGTCTTTACAATGATTCCGTTTTGTGCGCATTTTGATGGTTGTATGATTGTTTGTGTATGTGTGTGGTGTCGCTCTTGCCGCAGGTACCCCGATGCGTGTTTATGTATATTGTGTACGGTCTTTGTGTGTGGTGTTGCGATGTTCGGCTCGACGCCTATCGGTGTACGATTTGCTTGCTTGTGTTTGTGTGTATATGTGTCGCTCGCAGCCGCGCTTACATTTTTCGGGTATTTATATGTGTCTAAATGTGTTTTTTTTGGATGGGTGTCCTCGGTTACTGCCCCTTATGTTGTTCTTTTTTCTCTCTTACTCTCATTGCCTACTGCATCTTTTCTTATGGCTGACTGTTAGACTTTAAATTAACGCGGGATGCTGAGTCAGCTGGCAATTTCTTATGTATTTGAATTACGATCTCTTTTCCTTCTTTAGAAATTTTTGTTCAACCTTCAAGAGATACCCAAGTTATCCTTTTTTTGCAGTTCCTTACGCTCTCCGTAATTGGACCTAGCTATCTGTTCCTTTTCAGTAGTCGCTCATATTCAGCACCTTCCTCATTCGGACTCTACCCTCACTAACTCTCTTCTTTCTCCCTTTTCAAATTATATTACTTTGCTACCTTTCACTACTTGCACCGAATTCCACGTTCCTTAATCTGGAATCCCAAGCTTGTCTTTTCCGGAACTCGCGTGGAGAACCCCCTAAAAAAACTTCCGTATTTCTCTTTCTTGTCCATTTATTATTTTGGCTCTTTCCTAATCTGTTACTTTCCCTGCTTTGTCAGCGCGTACTTATGTCTGGTACTCAGGCCTTTATAAGAGAAAAAGAGTTCCTAATTTTGCTGACTTGTTCTGTTCTTACCCGGCGTTTTCCTTACTTCGATACTTTCCTTGCTTCTTCAACGTGTACTCATATCTCGTTTCAGTACTTGCGCCGAGGCTGGCCACAAACAAGCAGGCCTTTCCTCTCGCGAGGTGGCCCTTATATACCCCTTATTTCCCGCTCTTTTCTTCCCCTTCCCAAGTATCCTTTGTGACATAAATGTTACTTTAATATTGTCTCCCTTCTTTTTCCTTTTTCAAATTGTATCCTTTACTTTGAGTGTCCCCGAGGGATGTCACCACTTCTATGATTTTATGCTCCCTTCCCAAGGAGAGTGACTGAGGGCAATGGCCGCGCTTGTCCACATCGCTGTCTTCGAATAAGTGGTGTATGATTCGCGTGTGAGACGGACCTATACGTCTCAGTATCGACATACGTTAGAATATTGCGTAAAGACGCATTCTCTCAGATGAAAATCCGATAGACCTTGACATTTGAATATTGTCAAAATTATCAGTCCTCTTAATTTCGTTCACGTCTAAGATTGAGTATGTGAATAAAATGCGTACAAAGAGTAGACGAGTTCGGAACATCTTAAATAGTATCGTAAGGGATTCCTTTCACGAACACGAATATTTAACAAGTAAGGTAGTCGGCCCAGTGGCCGTCAGGGTCCTAGTGATCGTCACGTTTACGCATTAAATAAGTATTTTAAGATGAAACTCATTCTTTTGTGCAGATCTGTGCTATATTAGCTCCCAGGAGGTATTTACTGTGTTGTATTACATTTTCACACCCATAAGTATACGTTTTCAAGAGTAATCAAATTAAATATATTCCGCTACGACGTCTAGCTGTCACTTCGGCCGAATCCTTCATTAGGAGGTTAACGTGAACCATGTCACATCTCGGGTGATTTGAGAATGCCTGTAGACTTGCGTGACGGAAGTTTTCCTTCAAGTCATTAGCATGGATCTTAGTTTTGCGTTTGGCATGAAAAATTATAGTTTTATGTTAATTTCAACGAGTTTCCATATATGACGATTATCGGTTCAGCAACATAAACACTCTGCCGATTTATCGCCATGGCTGTCGACAACTGGGACAATGTTAGCAAAAAAAGAATCTTACGAATCGAATATTAGCTTATAGAAAATCAGAAAAGAAATATTGGGTCCGCAATTAGCATTGTCTGAAGGATCTACGGACCAGTAATCGTCATACACATATTCGCGATAGTAAAAAGATATACATATAAATAAATGTTGCGATTACTGGGCCGTGACCATGTCGATAACTGGGTACGTCTTGAACACAGTTGAACACCACTCGATCAAAAAAACATTTAAAATTATTTTCTGAAAAAATAGTTGTCTATAATGACTACAAAAAATATGAAAATTATAATTCTGACGTAATAGACAATAATTAGTTTTGTTTTTGTTAATTAATAAAGTTGTATAGAAGAGAAATTTATGTTTCAAACTCTTAATGAGATGTTTTAATAAAAATCATAAAGTTTGTGACCGAGTGCGTAATAATAAATAAGTATAAAAAATATTTATTTTTGTACATTTGGCCCCATTTTTAAACAAGTCGCATTTTCGACTGAAACCGTTGTTTCAGTCGAAAATTCGACTTGCGAACATGCGTTATTTAATGTAAGTGGACTTTTTTCTGTACTGAGAAGACAATATATTTCTATGTACCAGGATTTATTAACTATTAACAAATGATAAAATGCGAAACGGCCTTCATTCTTTTCCAAAAACCGCAATTGTTAACCGATTGTAAAACTCGTGTGTACATCACGATAAAATGTATCTAAGAAGTTATAGTTGAAATTTGAAGTCAATCGGTCAAAAAATGTAGGACCTACGAGTCCGCCCGATTTTGAAAACATTTCTTCATGAAAAACGCGTTTAAAGTTTAAAAAACATTTTTCTACATGTTAATAAAAAAAATCCACCTAAAATAACTTTTGCATAACATTTTTGGCATGTTTATACATTATTCAAGTCAATAAAAAAAAAAAAAACAATTTTTTTTCAAAGGTATATAAGGCTTCAAAGCTGTTGGAACGCATGTGACGATTAGTGGGACGTTCCCATGGCGATTACCAGACCAACTATCATAGCCGCATGACGATGACTCGTACAATAGCACCTTTACAAAATATTTCCTCGAAAACTGTACCAGGCACGGGACTTTCACAACGAACTTCTTCTTCGTAGTAAAAAAACTGATTAAGAACGACCTAAAATAACTTTTACTCACTTTCCTAGTTGAGCTATATAAATTTCATTCGCAAAGTCAAGCGATCTGCTTAAGGTGACGATTACTGGGCCATCTACCTTAACCGATTTTCGTCTATAATCAAGTAAAAATACATTCCAGTATACTGGTACATTTTCAAGTCAAGTTACCGAACTATTAACGAAAAAAGGATTACTTTCAAAATCGTTTCATGTATACGGCGCTTTACGGAGAGGACGCGCTGACCTCATTTCTATCTAACTTATTCATACATCAAATAACTCTAAATGCCTGATATAAAATACTCACGCGTGTAGAAATATCTAATGATAAAACTTTGAAAAATGTCACTAGCAAAAGAATTTTCGTAGCCGCGACTTTTGCAAGAAAATGTAAACGAGTCTAAATCTACAAAATGTATGCGAATTTTTTAATTCCAGTTTATCGTTGCATCTTATAATTGATTGTGATTGATTTTTATTAAGCACCACTGTAATTTACCATTGATTCAGAAGGGCCCTTATTATGCCCCCACAAAATACGACCCTCCGCGGAAGAAATACCTTAATGTCACGTCCATCCAAATAGTGTTGGGAAATTGTGACCCATTTTTGTTACGAGGTCTCCAACTTTACTGCTTTCCTTGCGAAAAATTTCTCAAAGTTTTTTTTCCCTTAAATCGAAGTATCGTTCAACAGTAACTCGATAAAGAGCGCACAAATTCCATAAAATCGCGATCTCATGAATGTCGAAAGGCTACGAGCTGATTCATCGGAGGACGCCGAGGTAGGAAACACCTGCGTTTTGCCATGACATTACTCCAATAAATCAGGCATTATTACGATAGTTTCGTCAGCGAACTTATGGATGGCCATAGGTAAGCTATACTATATATTCTCGTTTCTGGTTGGAGCCCCTAGTGATATTGGATTCCATGCGCATATTCCGCCATTGTGGGTGAGCATTTCCCATCTTTCTGTGAGTACATATAGGGTGTCTCGAAAGACCTGACGTTTTAGTTTATCAATAAAACGTGTTATTTATTCGAAAAGTACGAATATTTTAATTTTAATATGAGGTACAAACATAGAGGTTATGTGTGGAACACAATATCCGATAAGTGGCCGCCTCGTTCCAAACGATTCACTCTTTTGGCGAAATTTTCAATAACATTTTGACATAATTGCGGACTAATTTGATTAATGGTGCGTCCAATTGCTTCCTTGAGCTCCAGAATGGTCTGTGGATTATTGACATACATTTTTTTCTTTCAGAAAATCCCAAAGAGAGAAGCCAATGGCGTCAAATCGCACGATCTTGGTTGCCAATTCACACCGCCGCGGCGCGAGATAACACGACCATGGAACTTCGTCTGCAATAACTGCATTGTTTCACCCGCAGTGTGGCAGGTTGCGCCATCTTGGTGAAAGAATATATCTTCCAAGTTCATGCCGTTTATGCCATTAATCGGATATTGTATTCCACACATAACCTCCATGTACCTTATATTAAATAAAAAATATTCGTACTTTTAAAATAAATAATACGTTTTATTAATATTTTAAAATGTCTCGCTATTTTGAGACACCCTTTATATACACGCTTTCGTAACATCGGCGGAAGAATTTTCTTGAAGAAGGATCAGCTGGACTGAAGAATAATCTTTCTTTTGCAACTTTCAAGTCTTGCGTCAGCGAGTTGAAATCGCGAAGCGGAGAGGCCGTTTGCAATGGATCGGAGAAAACCAAATCTTGATTTGCACGAAAAACGCCGCAGCTTGTCTAATATATTATGCATATATCAATGACTACGCGGCTGATAATCTTAATGCGAATTATAGTTTATCCTTTGCCAATATGAATTGTGTTTTATTTTTGAATATTCGGATGCTTTGTCAAAATACATTATTGGTAAAGTTTGACTTTACTGGGATATACGATATGATAAAGGATTGAGGAAATGGTCCAATGGATAATTGCGGAAAGATATATTATACTTTAATAAAATGTGAAGAGCTCTCAGCTGGAAACTACACTAGGCAAAAGAATTAAAGGATATTGAAAAAGTCCGCCAATTTTAAACATTTTATTTTTGCTCGCCTTTCACAGTCTGCACGGACTTTAATAAATTTTTTTGAATGATCGGATTAAAAGGATCGTCTAGCTAGATTCTTCCCCTTTAATTTGAGCGGTGGGAGAGCTCTGTCCGATTTTTTCTCGCTGAGTTATCGATGTTCGAAGCAAAAATGACACTTTTGACTTTGATTACTGATTATTTATTTTATCAAGATTTTTTTATGCAGGAAAATGCATTTTAAGAGACGTGAAAAATTGCATATTTACGAATATTCTTTTAACTAAGGATTATTTTGCCAATATCGCAAAGATTTAAAAACATCGGTTTTTTTATGACCTCAAAGTATCCTAAAAAAGCCCTCAAAAGTTTAAACCCCTGCGATTTTTTTTTCATTGTGTTCCGAATGATCGAAATTGTGGTTTTTGCCAAAAATCGATTAAAGGCTCAATTTACCACCTTTTATCCGTCTTTTGAGAATCACAATTTTTTTTGGCACTGATCCGAATTTCCGGTGCTAAAAAATGTTGATTGTTGAACAACGGGAACAAATTTTTGTTTAATGAAAAAAAAATTAATGAGAAAAAAAAACATTTTTTTTTACAAAAAAAATTAACTAAAAAAAATCGAAAAAAAATTTTAGATTTTTTTTATAGCCCTGAACGTTTTTCATGATACGACGAGCGATTGGAGTTGTTGGAATTCACAGTTTTTTTGAATGTGTGCGTGTGTACAATTTACATCCCTACGATACGATACGACACCCTACGCACACGTCCCACGATCATTAGATCAAGATTTTTTTTATAAACATTTTATTCACCACCGGCATTAGCGTAACCTAAAGCGTACCACGTAAAGGTTGCTCGGTTGGATTTATGCTTCTTTGTGTGTGTGTTCCACACGCACACATTCAAAGAACTGTGAATTCACAACTCCAATCGCTAGTCGTATCATGAAAAACGTTCAGCGCCATAAACAAAAAATCTAACAATATTTCGATTTTTTTTAATGAATTTTTTTTTATAAAAAAAGACTTTTAACTTAATTTGTTTTCTTCATTAAACAAACATTTGTTCCCGTTGTTCAACAATAACCATTTTTCAGCACCGGAAATTCGGATCAGTGCCAAAAGAAATTGTGATTCTCAAAAGACGAATAAAAGGTGGTAGATTTAGCCTTTAATCCATTTTTGGCAAAAACCACAATTTCGAATATTCGGAACACAATGAAAAAAAATCGCAGGGGTTTAAACTTTTGAGGGCTTTTTAGAATACTTTGAGGTCATAAAAAAACCCAATTTTTTTTGGATATTTCGATATTGGCAAAATAATCCTTAGTTAAAAGAATATTCGTAAATATGCCATTTTTCACGTTTTTTAAAATCCATTTTCCCGCATAAAAAAAAATCTTGATAAAAAAATGATAAAAGCATCTTATAGAGTTTCTTTTGGAGACTTCAACGTTTCCAAAACTCCCTGTCTTTTTTCTGTGCGACCATTAGTCTCCGAGTAATCAGTCATCAAAGTCAAAAGTGTCATTTTTGCTTTGAACATCGATAACTCAGTGAGAAAAAATCGCACAGAGCTCTCCCACCGCTCAAATTAAAGGGGAAGAATCCAGCTAGTCGATCCTTTTAATCCGATCATTAAAAAAAATGTATTAAAGTCCGTGTAGACTGTGAAAGATGAGCAAAAATTTTGAAATCTTTTTTTCCTTTGGTTTTTTTATGGCTACTAAAAATTGGCTGATGCGAAAAATGTTTGAGCTCAAGATCTCAAAACTAGAGATTCACACCTTCAATTTGCTTTTTTTCTTATTTTGCTGTACGACCATTTTTCGAGGAGTTACAGCTATTTGAAAATGACCCTAAAATTGACCGACTTTTTCAATATCCTTTAATTCTTTTGCCTAGTGTATGTTGAGGCTGTCGATACGTATACTTAAATTCCATAAGAATGTCGGATTCCATAAGAGCGACCCTATATTGATTCCCTACAGTTCTAGGCTAACTTCCGTCCAAAAATGGGATACTTGACATTAGTAAGAGTAGAGAATTGGGACCTGGACCTGCCTAAATAATTACTTATTCTCGGAATATCTTTAGACCCGACCAATGGATGAATCAAGGTGAGTTCGCCCGATCGCGCTTTAAATTAATTGACTGTTAACACTTTTGACCTGCTTTAGCCTCAGTTGATGAAACTCCGTTTAATAGCATCGTAACGTCGAAGACAGCTGAGAGAGAGAAAGCTCATTGGCATTTTCGGTATTCGCTCCATCCATAATCGGCATTATCCAAAAACCACGATAGTGCCGTTTGCCAACGGCAGTTTTCGACACTAATAGACAAGAAATAATGGCAAAGGCACCCCAAGCTCTTCATCTACGTAACCTAGATTGCCTTTATTTCATTAACAGCCCCAAAGGGTCCTATATGCGCGTGTATTACGGACCTCTCATTCTACTCCCCACATGCACACTCTATTCATCTGGTTCCTTGCATTTTACACAGACTTAGCTAGCTCTCTGGATGCGTATGATCCCAAATTTGCTGGTACATATGCCCCGGGCCGTTTGCTATATATTTTGGAGGAGCTGTTGGAGGGAAATTGCCAGAATCTAGGAGACATGAGCAGCTACGGGTCTCGTGAATAACGAGGGAACCTCTAGAAGCTGGCGACGAAGATCAAGGGGAGAAAGAGAACTTTGGAAGGAAAATCTCTCTTCATCCCTCTTTCTCTCTCTCTCTCTCTCGCTTCCTCTCTCCCTCTCTCGCAGACACGTGGACATGAGGAAGAGAAGGAGAGAGCGAGTAAGTTCATTAGCGGCGAATAGTCTGGCATAACTCAAGTCTCAAGAGTTGGCCGTTTGTGAATAATCCTTCGCGTCTCGAATGTGCCAGGAGTGTAAGGATCCACGAGTAGATAGGGCAGAAGTGGTTGAAGACATGTCCCAGAGAGTTTTCTGAGGTATAGAGGATTATGCCTTCGTCTGAATGAAAAAGCACACGAGGGAACGAAACTTCAAGTGATTGTCGAGGTCGGAAGCATTCGGTAACGTCTTCCTGTTAGCCTAGTCTTTTCGGATAGTCTTTCTCGTTCTTCTTCACTAGATCTCTCTTTTTCTTATCTGGCTTGTTGATAAGGTATAACAGAAGCGACAAAATCTGCATGGAGGCGTAAACATTTCGAGAAACATGACAATACTTGGTCAGACAATTCAGTTTCGTTTTTTTAAGAGACTTCAGGGGTTTTCGACGTCTATTGTGACGACACATACGCAAGCGCAAACTACTATGTGCCTGTATATCTATATGTATACATCCTGGATAGAAGCCGCTGACGAAGCGCATGAGTGACAAAAAGCCTCATACATCCCCTGGGCCTTAAAGGGAATTGTTCGTGTCGCGGTCTATTAGAATCAACTGCAGGGACGTTGATGCAACTAAATAGTAAACATTGCATGCTATACGGCTATTTGTACGAGCACTTAGTGAGGTAATCGGAAAACAGGTGATATACATAGGCCCATTCATAAAACAGAAATTTCAAACCATCAACCGCTTCATAGGGACTATGAATATATTCATATAATCATTTGTTTTGTTTTATTTATGAATTGCGCCTCGTGCTAATTCAACAATACTGCAAAAAAATACGTGACAACTACATCTAAAATCATCAATACGTAGATCCAGATATTGTTAGGGATTTTATTTTTTTTCCATTGTAAATGTATTGTATCCTGATTTGTTCGCGCAAAACGCCGGGAGATTGAAATGCATGCATGTCTTTCTTGTTATTGGCCCCAACGCATGAAACTTTCCATCTCTGAACCGGAAAAAAGTGAGGAATCCACATACTTATGAGCCCCGTTTTTTTGTACCGGTAAAATATATATTATAATAAAACAAACAACGTGAGGATTGATTATGAGAATCGTGCTTTATATTACATTGGAGAAGCATAGGCGCGCGAACGATAAAAAAAACCGGCGAATCAGAGATAAAGAACGAGACGAAAGGATAATATGCTAGCTTTAATGTGTGTGTATATAAATAGGGTGTGCCCCATTTAAAATAATACACTGCAATCATTTTTGAAACGTGGCAATTAAAGAAAAAATCATAACAAAATTTCTGGGTTTTGGGGGATATTAGATGAGTTATATTGCTGTACGCCCTGCAACAGGCCTAAGTATCAAAAACTTGGTTTTTCCGAACGCATTATGGAATGCGGATTTTGTCCCTTGATATCAATTGAATGTGAGCTTTACGAATAAATTTGTACTTTGAGAGTGTGTATTTAAAAATGTGTATTTTACAATGCCGCGCAGGGTACTCCATTTTTTTTATACAATCAAATAGGTCAACATAATTAGACCGCACCCTAAACTGTTGGCTATAAAAGTGTTCTACAGTCATCGAATGCAAATCGGCAGCATCTCCTGGGTTTGGCAGCATCCCAACGGATGCTGCTGATCGCAATTCAACTGTATGATGGTTATGACATGGCCGGTGCAATGGATTTGTCGATAGTCTTTTGGCATGCGGAATATATCGTCACAATTCCAGAAAAATAGCGTTCATCTATCACTTGAGATTTCGGAACCAGAATAATTCCAATGCGGTCACTAATTGGCTTACGGAACGAAAAACACGACGCGGGCAATTGACTCGCCAAAGATGGAGTCGGAATCCCGGTAACCATCGTGAAGTTGATGATCTTACGAGTGCTCTGTTGGCAATGGTATATTATAATCCATAGATCAGTTTTTGACAGATTGAGCGCGAGTCGAGGTACCTCGACCGCCACTTTCGCGTATTCTGCAAGCTTTACGGTACCGGCACTTCCACATTGTACTCACCTATCTTACCAGGCCATCGAGGATCAGGTTACATTCTGTCAGTGTCATCAAATCCGACAGACATTTTCCCAATTATGTTCCCTTCAGTGATAACGCCACTTTTTATAGGAACGCGGGCGTAAACCGCCACAATTGCGACTACTGGATCGCACAATATCCACATTGGCTGCGCCAGCTTACCTACTAGCTTTGAGGAGGTTGAATATGTGGGGCGGAATCGTAACTGGTTATCTGAAGAGGCCTTATTTCTCCATCGATTGAGCTGTGGTATTTCGAAATTTTCCAAAATGATCTGCCACGGTTTCTCAGAGATGCTGATCTTCATACCATATGAAGGTTGCAATGGAACTCATAGCTTCGACCCGATGGTGTACTTTTACATTTTGGATGTTGTATCAGAACTCACGTGGAAAAAATCTTCCAGCACATGTGGTTTTGTCCCGAGGATATGTTCTCCTCTTAGGTTACCGGGTTTGATCTCCCCAGAATTGTTTCATGTGGGCGTTTCACAAACATGTCATCTACCGTGAACGACCAACACGATGGACCGCATCGTAGCTGCCTGCAGCAGAGTTGCTGTGCTTAATCCGCCGTGTACAGAGGCTTAATTCGAGAGACGAGTTCGACTTTGTATCGAGCAGGATCGCAATAACGTTGAAAGGTAGATGTAAAGTACGCAAAATTAGAGAGTAGTTTGAAGGAAAAAATACTGCGTAAAAGATTAACTGCGGGGTCCGCATTTCCATTCGCTTGTGAACGCGGACACGCATATATTAAAGACAGTCGTTAAATACTGCGTGAGAGAAGAATTCCAAAAGCTCAATCCCTGCATAAGCGTAAAACAATCCTATGTATACATATACGTGCGCATACGCACATGTAGACGCACTCACCCGTGCAGAAATATCATCGGGCATTCCCTGCTTTGTGTCGGGCCCTGGCCGGGCTTGCCTCGTCTAACCGGACCGGATTTTCTCATGGCACAGCCCGGGAAGACCACACAATCGTTTTTACGGTTTACGCACGATGGTTGGAAATTACAATGTTCTGGCCAGGATACATTGCGAGTAAGTACACTTTTACTCAATATATACCCGGCCAGAATGCGGACATTTCCTAAAAAGTAGAGCTTGACTTTAAGACCTGTGTATTGCTACTTTGCGTTTCACCCCATCAAAGATATTTATAATTGATTAGGATGAATCTTATACATCTGTTGTAATTCTCTTCACGATTATAAGCATTCTTTCCATCAATGATAATCTACAAGAATATAAATATTTATTATAAATACCGGTATTACAATAAGTATTAATTTGAACATATCGAATAACCAAATTGTTTAATAAGGGAAAGGAGTAAAGCTCGTGGTTCGTGGTCTTTAAAACCGAGGTCACCTTGTCAGAAAATATCAATGTTATGGCCAGAAAGACATCACCTAAATGTATTTCGCCAACAATCCGCCAGGTGGCTTCACGCGACGCCCTTCGCGTAACCAAGGTACCATGGTACGACAGAAAACTTTGATCCGATGTTGTACCACGTACAAAAGTGCTATCCTTTTAGCGTGCACTTACGCTTATGAACAAGTAGATCGTGTGGATTCGGCTTCGGTCCGGCCAATGAAGGGTATTCCAAAGTCAATAATGGAAATACAGGATGTTTTTACGTTTCGGCCCTCGGTTCGGGTTCTCTTCAGAAGTATTTTTATTCTGTATATGTTGTGATACACATTTTTTTCAAATACAATGATATTTGACAAAAATTATACAAATGAGCGTTTTTTGGTCATGATTCTGTTATATAGTTTTATGTCGTGTTGTATAACAATACTGTTGGTTATGTTTAGGTTATAATTATGTTGATAAATTGAGTTATTTAATTTTATATATTGGTGTTTGAGATGTGTGAAGAGTGCGAGAGAGGGTTAATCTATTGTGATGTGATAGAAAAGATAAATTGTATGATTAAACTAACCTCGATATTGTTGATATTTTAAGTCTTTGCCCATATTAAGAAGGTTGTTATGTGGAGCATTATTTATGTTTGTAAATAATGTTTGGTGAAAAACGTATTCAATTGATAAGGATTTTTTTCGTTTATCGGCGATTTTTTTCCTTTGTCTGTAACCAATGATTAATTATAAGAGAGTTATATGTTTTATCAGTAAAAGCAAAATATCCTAGGACTGTGATAGTTACCTATTGAGAATTAGTTTTTGAGAAAATGTTTTCCTTTTTAGATGAGCAGAAACTCGAAATATACAATATTTTTTTTCCCCTACATGTTGAGTTTTGTGGTCAACGAGGGTGCGAGAGATACTGAGAGGTGTGTAATGTTTCTGAAGAAAGTTCGAGTCTCTGTACAGTGAGTTGGGGGAGGGAGATGATTTAGGCAGTGCCGTGTCAAGGGAAATAAAATAGATGTGTCAGGTTGGAGATGTTTAAGCTTAGTCATAATGTTATTAAAAGTGAGTTTATTATGTTAGTTTATTTGTTAGTTGATAATGTCAAATTTTAAAATTCTTATTATGTGAGGTGAATGTTGTAAAATGTTTTAATGATTATATTGTAGAATTGTAAATTGAGCTTAGTTTTTGGATGTCAGTTATAAAATTTATAGCGTTGGGGTGTGCCTTAATTTGAATCATTTCTAAGATTAGTCTTTTTTTGAGCCAGTTCTCATTGTTTAAAATTTTTACGTTGTCAAATTGAAAATCATGTTTTTGTTCTATTGCATGTTGTGCTAGGGCTGTGTGTATTGTGGTGGTGTTTTTTAGGCTATTTTTGTGTTCTTTTACTCTAGTTTCAAGATATCTTTTGGTTTGGCCAATGTATGTGGCGTTGCAATCTTTACAGTCAATTTGGTAAACTATGTTAGATTTTCGGTTGTTGGATATTTTGTCTTTGGAGGAGCCAATGATTGATGATTATGATTTTATATGATAAAATCATAATCATGATTATGATTTTATAATGATTATTATCTATAATATATATATTTATATATTTATTATATGATATATAAATATATATATATATATATATATATATATATATATATATATATATTTATAATGATTTTATAATGCTTGTAAAGTAATAACCCGTATAGAAATTTGAGTCGACAAAATGTATTGCCCCTTATCTGCCTTCCCTAGTTAATATCAGGCCATGGTCAGGCCTTCAAGCGTGGGTTCGCCATGTAACAGGCCTTACAAGGAATATCCCTCAGGTGTCGTCGTTCAATTTTCGTGAAATTCAAACTATATGTTATAAAACATTGAAAACTAAGCGACACGTATTTTTTTTTATCGACGGAAAAGCGTTGTTAAGGGGTGAACCAACCCTCGAATAGAGGTGATGCGCCACTCAATTTTTTTTTGCAATAACTCTCTAGTGGATTTTTCACCGCTTCGGATTAGAAGAATTTTCGTTTTTGTTTCATTGTAATCGGTCGACTGCTTGTGGGTGAAACTGCAATATTACTTCTTGACATGCCTTTCTTCGAGGGCTATTTTCACCCCCTAAAACCGTGTTTCCACCGATACAAAAAAAAATACGTGTCGCTTAGTTTTCATTGCTTCATAACATATATAAGTTTCAACAAAATCGAAGGACGACACCTGAGGGATATTCCTTGTTAGGCCACTTCCCTTTTTGGGGCACTGTTGAGGAACTGGACAAGGAAATGATAAAGTACGGAAAACGCTTTTGGCGATCTATCTCCGAGTGAAGTAAATAGAATTAGGTGGAAGTGATAGTTATTTCAGAAGTATCACAAAATGATATGCATCAGCGCACGCTGTGAACAGAGCACTTCTGTACGTGGTACAACAATGGGTCGAACTTTTATCCTCGTACTATGGAACCTTGCTTACGAGAAGCACTTCGTTTAAAGCCACCTGGTGGATTGTTGGCGAAATACATTCTGGTAATGTCGTTCCGGCCAGAACGTTGATATTTCCTGACAAGGCGACAAGGCGTTTAAAAAACCACGAATTGCCTGATTTACTTTTTTGCCCCATTAAATAATTTGGTAATTCGTTTGGCTCAAATAATTAATTATTGTCATCCCGGTATTTTTGATAAGTATTCTTATCCCATTCGATTATCATCGATGAAATGAATGCTTTCATAGTGAATTGAATTACAACAAATGTATTAGTCTCATCCTAATCAATTATACATATCCTCAATAGCATAAAAGGCAAAGCAGTTTTACACAGTTGTTAAAGCAGGCTCCACTTTTCAGGACATGTCAATGTTCTGGCCGGATTGATATTCTGTGCAGATGTACTTGCTCGCAATGTATCTCGGCCAGACGATTGTAGTTTATAAATATAGAGAGTAAGTCGTACAAACCTATTTTGCGAATTCCCGATACCTCCCATGAGAGGGCCTGCTAAGATAAATTAGACATGGCAAGTCTCTTCAGGGCCCAACACAAAGTAGGAAATGCCCAGTCACATTTTTGCACGGGTAGGTATCATCAGGACCACTTAATACTGTCTACTTTACTCGGGTATGGTAGCCCTTCGGGTATAAGCCCTTCCAGTAGGTACCCGATCATTTCTCTGTCTAGTCGCTGGCTTAGTTCCTATGCAGGGCTCTGTCAATAAATCATCACCTCCCTAGTCATTTCTCGGTAATTTTCTGATCCCTTTCCTCGTCGGTTCCCAGTTATTGTCACATCCGGAAGGGATGAGAGCATAATATTTTCGTTTCCCTCTTTGTTGCCTACGCCTAGCGCAATAGCACGGGATGAGGCTAAAAAGGGGTAGTGCGTAGAAAAGAATAGAATTAAGGAATTGACGAGATATTTCGGTATTGAGGAATAATTCGACAGAATTTTTGTACGATTGACACTAGGTTATTTATTATAAGATTACTAAACGGGTTAAAGCGATCAGGCCTACGATGAATAATACAGAAAAGAAAAAGGGATGGTTAGCTTACATTGGTTGTGTTTGACGCTCGGTCGCTCGCTCGCTCGCTTGCGTGGATGTTTGTTGTCGCTCGCGTTACAAGGGCCTTCGCTCTTGGCCTGGTGCGCTCGCTGGTACAATTGCTGGTAAGACGCTCGCAGGATTTTATGCTGGTCGTGTGTATACTCGACGTGTTTACTACAACGGCAATACGCGTAGATATAAATATGAACGACGCGCAAGGTCGATGAATTGAGATTGATATTCACGGACCGATGATAGAAATTATATAAGTGTAAAATAAAACTTTTATGACTCGAAAAATGAAGACGGTTCGTATGAAGGATAATCGGACATATTCGTTAGGCTTCTGGGTTGAGACTTGATAGAAGAAGTTGATTCGATGTTGCTTGACGGAAGACTGAGATTGAATTTGATGAAGATTGTCGGGAGACTGAGATTTATACTTGATAGAAGAACTTGAGTTGATGGTAGTTGACGGCCGATTGGGATTGAGAGTCGATAGAAGAACTTGATGTGATGGTGGTTGACGGGAAACTGACTTCAGGAAGGAAGTCTTTCTTGATATGAAAATTAGAAGAGGTTCAGTAGTGGGAGAAGGAACCTTAGGGAGAGTGTGGACTTGGTCATCTAGTTCTTTAAGGATTGGACCATTGGTCGTGCAGATATCGGTTGATTAGCGTGATTGGTCGCGGTATGGTGTGCGAATACTTGACAGATTCGTTAGGCACGTGCGTG